>NQII01009269.1:0-52910 GCA_002778355.1 Clitarchus hookeri | reverse complement strand
TACCCATGCAAAATTATAACATTCGTAACCTAAAATAAGAAAACAAATCATACATATACACAAAATATAAATTACGAGAATTAACAAAACATTACACAGAAACATTACTTCTCATCGTCAATTTAATAGCCGATGTTCAAAATCGTATATTGTGTACTGTATAAGAGATATTTATTCATGGATATGAGCACTTCTCATTCAAAACAAACATCTATCTTGAGATATTTAATATTTACAATATTCCATAAACCTGGAAGAAAAGGAACATACATATTCACTTTCAAACAAATAATAATGAACACATGTCAAGAAATTCTTTATTTACACCAAAAAAATATTCTTTCGTTGATGAAAATACACAAACAAGGAATCATTTTCAAACATTCATGATGTTACGTTAGTATGTTTATCGCTACCTCGAAGATGCTATGTCCCATCTCTCGTGCGCCGACTATAACACCACCTTTAAAACTCACTTAAATCTTGATAACCTGCCATTGGAGCGGCAGTGACCGATCTAGCAACGTTGCCAGACGCTTGATGTCTTATATAGGCGCTGCCGACCGCATCGCGTTACTCTGGTTGGTTCCATACCTCTGTTATTTGCATACGCACGCCTATATCAGTTTTTTTTTTTGCTATTTAGTGTATATACTCCACAATGTCAACTTTGGCAAGCTTCTTAACGTCAATTTCACTAACATTACACACATTGGCAATTTGATAAATGTTGTTATTCGGAATTATTGCAGCAATTATACCCATACCATGGATGGTATTCTTTCCCTCCAGAGTGCAGTTATTGTGATCGACATTATCTGCTGCCTGAAGCAGTGTAGTGTTTTCAGCAACATTCAAAGAAGTGGAAGCGCCTGATACTACATGATTTTTTTTCGAGTCTTGTTAATTCTGAATAGGGAGAAAAAAAACCCAAGATTGTGAAGAATTTCAATAAGATATCATGATCTGAAGTTATAATGCAGCTAAACAGACAGATAAATTTGTAGCTGACATACTAATTATCTAGGACAGGTAGCTTGAATAACGGTTTGACCAAGACCACCGATTTTCATGGAAGTATACTTTCCCTGAAATAACTTAGATGTTAGCAATTTCAAGCAGTAGAAGTGTTTAGGGATTTGACATCACTTCTGATTATTATTTCTGCAGCCTCTACTAAGTGAATTTTCTGGAGCTCAATATCGCAATCCTTTGACTTCTGATGGTAACTTTGAAGAATATCGTTTGTTGTCTCATGCAGAGTTACTATATCTAACTTCTCATTTTCACCAGATACTATAATATTTCAACGCTGTGTTCTAAAAAGTTTTCTCTTAATATGCTTATGTTCGTAGGCACTGCTCTGACTTCCTTTATGATATTCCTCCATGTTGGAAATGGGGTCTCCATTAACCATTTGCTCTTCATCGTTGTCTTCAAAGTATTCACAGGTACGAAGAAACGCTTGGTATTGCTTTTAATTAGTTGGTCGCCCTTTTTCTGCAGATTTGTTGGAAGAGCAGTATTCGCAAGGAATATTTCTCCCACTACGAAAATTGGCACTACATGACTGATCGTAGACGCAATTAGCAGCAACAAGATCACACGTGTAATATGCCAACCGGCCACTTACCTTAAATGGTCATTCATCGCAGTGGCTTTCACAGCATTTCTTCGTGGCATAAGTATACTGTGCAGTTCTTACTTTTTGTGTTATGATTTAATTTTATGTGCAAAACAAATGTTCATAAACTAATCATAAAACAAACAACGAGTAGCACTGGAAACTGGGCCTTCATTAAGGTGAACACTATTCCTTGATAGTTCTACACATCAAACCTTTCGTTTTTATATTTTCAATGCTCTTTTGATCTGTAAATATGTTCCGACACAAAACATGAATACTATTTCCAGCAGTTGCAACTACATCGGTTGTATGGCTCCAGTTGGCTTCGTTTATACCATATGCTCCCTTTTGCATAACTTTAACTACGCTTAGTTTTTGTAC
The DNA here is from genome assembly GCA_002778355.1 of Clitarchus hookeri. Classification (NCBI taxonomy): domain Eukaryota; kingdom Metazoa; phylum Arthropoda; class Insecta; order Phasmatodea; family Phasmatidae; genus Clitarchus; species Clitarchus hookeri. The sequence continues at coordinate 50,902 of NQII01009269.1, read as the reverse complement.
ACAAATCGCACAAAATTCAGTAGTGTCCATTTTTTGTTGAAGGAAATTCAGTCTGAAATAAACAAAAACTCAAATTTGTTGTTACAATACTATGAAAACAAATAAACAAAACATGACACAGCACTCAAGCCACCATTTTGAAATATACGTTCCTAGGGGTGTTCCCATTGTCCGATATTATCTGACTTTGGATATGTTGTTCAGTAACAATTACTGATTAACAAACAATTTACAAAGCTTCTGTTGCAATTTTGTTGGTGTTGAATTTATATTTCTTTTAGTTTGCCTGGACCATGGTTAGCAGTCAGGTCATATAAACAATAATTACATTACCTATTTTTTAAATCAAATTATGGGCCAGTGTTCTTAAAATTATTGTTAGAATTCAAGAGAAGCCCCACAAGCAGATTATAAACCAAATGCTTACTCTTACTTGATGCTGGGAAAATATTAACAACAAGTTTATGGGACATTTGCTACAGCATGCTTAGGGGTCATTTGAGGTATGCAACTTTTCATTATTACTGAAGGATCATTATCAAAAAGCTTATGCACCATTTATGGAATGCCAAATGTTACTGCTGAGGACATATTGATAATTTAATTTGCCATTTATGGCATGCCAACTATGTGTTGTTGTGAAGTAGCAAACAGCAGTTGCGAATTCACTTGATATTTTATTTCGTTCATATATGAAGTAAATTTATCATGTGATATTACTAATAATATGAAAAAAATAGTTTATAGACTGGAAACGTGCAAAGCATGGCACATTAAGAAAATCTATAATTTGCATTTTAATAACCACCTGAAAATAGTCCGAAACTAAAATAGACTACTACTTTTTTTTAACAAAACATAGAAATCCCAGTATTTACTTGTGATACTAACATAAATTGTGTCTAGAAAAGCTAATAATGCAACATTTGTGAATTGAAAGTATTCTGATTTACTTAAACAGGTTTTACATAAATACATGGTTTCTAGCATTTTAGACTGTAAACGAAAGGATCGGTTTGATTCCAGGATCTTCTAAAGAAATTTAATAATTGTGAAATAATGCTGGAGGTAACATACGTATATGAAGATAGTAACCCTGATAACATGTAAGCTTGCTTTCAGAGCAAGCTTGCCATATCATGTGTGATTCAAGCTTGATTCAAGCCTAATATCTAATGACTGACACATACTTACTAATGGGCAGCTTGTAGATGGTTTGAATTATGCAAGAAGGTTGCCAAGGCAAGCTTGCAGAAAGTTTTACTAATGTTACTAAAGTTTAACTAATCAAGCTATTGCCCTGTGGAGACTTGTTAGCTTAATTGAAACTTATTGGCTTGCATAGCAAGCTTGATTCTAGCTCAGCAGCTTGTCATGGCAAGCTTGTTTCAAGCTTGACTCAAGCCGATTTGTTATTATGGAAGTAAATAAGTTTTATTTGGGTGAAACATACTTCCGTTTAGGCTTTTAAAATGCATGGTAAGCTACTTTTAAGTAGCAAATAGCTGGGCTGTAAGTGACAAATAGCTCGGCTACAAGTGGTCAATATCTGGGCCACAAGTGGCTGGCCAACAGTTGGCTGACGATAGGTGTTAACTAATAGCAGGCCCTAAGCAGTAAGCTAGTGGACCACAGCTGCCACTCATGGCCCACTGATGGTGCTGGCATGCTTGGGGTATAGTTGGTTACTCAGAAACAGGCTGCTTATGGGTGGATTGTATTTTACTACTACATGGACATTATCTGAACAGTCGCCCAGATGTGGCCAACTGCACACAACTGCCAAGAGGCATCAGATGAGCTACAAGAATCTGGGGGGTGTATACAAAGGTTGGCTGATTATGGAAACCATTTGTTGGCTGCTCGTGTACAAGTAGATTTGCACAATTGGGCTAACTGCTGGCTTTTACTACTTGGGGTATGTTGCTTTCTGGGCACATTCATATGTTTCAACTGATCATTTAGTGTACAATAGTCTATTAAGTACTGAAACCTTTGGTTTTTTGTGCCCAGAGAAGTCACCTCATATTCCGCAGAAACTGCTTTGTCTGGGGAAGCTTATAAATTTCACAAGTAAATTCTTACAGGCATAGTCGCATACCCATGTATTTTCCACATAGCCTACCTGACGAGCTTAGGACCACGGCCTGCTTACCTTGTTTTGTTTCGTGTATGTGAATACCATGTATATCATGCAGGGTAATACAGATGTGATTGAAATCCACTATTACATATTATTTCCAGTGTCGCCTCATGCCTTTAGGAGAATGGGGCCCTATTAACCTGCCATTTCATTACACCCTCTAACAGGGTAGTAAGTGCAACTGTAAATGGTGACATAATTTATTGTGGTATTTAAGGTATACAGTTCAGCCTGTAATAGACCTGCAAGTTAGCACAAGTAAATTTTAGGGGACCAATCAGTCTCAAATGCAACTTTGGGGACAAGTATACGTCCGAGTGATCAGCCATACAAACCTGGGATGAAGCACTGTGGTCTCAGCTCTACCACTATGCCATCGTCAGTCAGCTATGAGTGGTGTATGTTGGGTAACCTCCACATTTTTAACACACTAAATTTCCTTATTTATGTCTAACCACTCCTTTTCCATGCACGCAGCTACCGACCAACAAACAGGCCGAGCACTGCCAACATAAATGAGTAATAACTGATAAATATATTCGTTTACTTAGTCCTCAATGAATAAAGAGTGATTAATTAACTTAAGCATAAAGTGTTAAGCATTTATATATATTTGTATGATTTCAGGTAATTTTTAGGCATGTGTTGGCAACACTGTTCATTGTCAGCCGCGAGAACATTTTCCATATTGCATTGAAAAACAAGGTACAGAAAGGGGTTGTGCGGTTTATTATATGAGTAAGTAGGCATCTTTGGTATTTTTTAGTTTGTTTTAGGTGTATTTAGTAACATAATTTTGGTATTGAGTTAGTTGTATTGTTTCAGGTTTTCCAGCATCAGCAGCATTGTCAAGTTGATATAAGTATTGTGTGACTTAAGGGTGAATAGGATCACAATGCCACATTAGTACAAAGCTAATCCTTCAAGGAAGGGGGTATAAATCAACCTTGTTTAAAAGTGATTGAAAAAGCAAAACATCATATATGTTTTCATAAAATCAGTGTTAGGGAAGCAGCAAAACTTTACAATATTCCATATACAGTTTTGCATAGACATTTCTCTAAACAGGGCGTGATAGCTATTGGCGGACAAAAAGTTTTGAACACAGCAGAAGAAAAATAACTTTTTTCACAAATTAGAGTGTGCAGAATGGGGTTATCCATTTGATTTAAATGTAAAAGGTTATCTAGATAGGAGGCGTAGGACTGTCAAAATATTCGATGACAACATCACTGAAAGGAACTTCGCCATTGGGTTTATGAAACAGCACAAGCATGTGCTTTTAGAAAGGTTGTGCCAAAACATTAAGTGTGTCAGAGCAAGTGTTTTTCCGACTACAATTAATAACTACTTTGACAATTTACAGCAGACTCATCAGGGCATTACTGATAGCAAAATTGTTAATTACGACGAAACGAACCTTATCAACGATCCTGGCCGAAGCCAGGTGATAGTGAAAAGCTGATGTAAATATCCAGAGAGAATTACAAACGAAACAAAGTCTGCTGTATATGTGATGTTTGCTGTATCTTGTGAAGGGGAATTGCTTTCTTGCTATGTTGTTTACAAAGTAAAATCAGTTTACAATACATGGACATTTGGAACACCCAAAGGCACAAGATTTAATCACACCCCAAATGGTTGGATGATAGTAAAATTTTTGGGGAATGGGTGGGGGGTGTTGCTGTACTATATTTTAAGGACAAGGATGGTAAGAAAGTGCTATTGGGAGATAACCTCTTGTGCCATATGTCATCGAAGTCAATAGGGCTCTGTCAGCAGTATAATATTAATTATGTATTTCGACCATTAAACTCAGCACATCTACCACAACCTCTTTATATGGTCTTTTTCAGACCACTCAAGATGGCTTGGAGACANGACCATTAAACTCAGCACATCTACCACAACCTCTTTATATGGTCTTTTTCAGACCACTCAAGATGGCTTGGAGACATATCTCACTCAAATGGAAGCAAGGACCAGACATAACTGAATCATCTTTACCTAAATAAGTTTTCTCCCGGCTACTCGCAAAATTGCTTAACAAAGTGAATGAAAATGCTTCAGCAAATATTAAAAGTGGTTTTGCAAAGTGTGGAGTCATTCCTCTTAATTGTGGCATGGTTCTCAGTTTGTTGCTGAAGGATGATGTGACAGCAGAGAATGACCGATAGGACACCACAAAAAGATTAGATGAATCATTCAAATATTTTTATCTGAGATGAGATATGGGCAGAAGGATTCACAGCTACGACAGAAAAAGAAGAAATGTCAAGTACAGCCTGGGGGAAGTGTTGTCATGTAATCTCCGTGCAAGGAACAAGGATATGTTGTGCCACCAAGTAAGAAAACGACATTTGGAAGAACTCGTGGAAACAATGTTGTAATGTCGTCTTCAGAAGATGAAGTGGACTATCCTGACTTTGTTGGATCGGGCATTTCTTCAGAAGTGTCTGANTTGTAATGTCGTCTTCAGAAGATGAAGTGGACTATCCTGACTTTGTTGGATCGGGCATTTCTTCAGAAGTGTCTGAACAATTTAGCTTCAGTGATGAGTGTACCGGGAATGACTCAGGTAGTTTATCCAGGCTGCTTTCTTCAGATTTACCAGCAGCTTCCATCACAAAATATGGAAAAACTTTCAACAATGTATTTCTAATTGAAGAAAGTGGTGGTAATATCGGTGACTGGCTGCTTGTCAGCTTTTCTCTTGCCAGTGGAACAACTAACAGGAATGAACCATGGACAAGCAAAGGTTCGTGCATCTACCGATATTCNGCTTTTCTCTTGCCAGTGGAACAACTAACAGGAATGAACCATGGACAAGCAAAGGTTCGTGCATCTACCGATATTCCACCTGTAAAGTTAAAGGTAAAAGCAGCGAAGGTAAATACATTGGCAGATTTGCTAGAAGCAAACATACCAGTGATTTTTGTGGACACATCTTCGTTTTCCCGCAAGTTGAGAACATAAGCGCTTTTTCATTTGCGAAAATCGTAGGGAAGGTCTCAGATCCTGAGAATGTTCGAAGAGGACAACTTAAATTTCAGTTCAGTAACACTTTAATTTGATTTTTTATATAGTTTTTTAGTATTTGTTTCACATCTTGGAAGTAGGCCTAATTTTTAAATTAACACTTGTAGATTTAAGATTTTGTCATGGAGTGTTATTGTAATATTTTTCTTCAATAAGAAAAAATAATGTATGAAAAATGACTTGAAGTTATAATCTTAGTTTTAAAAATGGTTTCGAGTGATCTTTTTGACCCTCAATAACGCTAACAAGGATCAAATATTGAAATAGTATAGGCGATTCTATTCCCCCCACCTTGGGTTTGAATAGGATCACACATCATAAAATTAATTTTCTCCCTTATTTTTAATTAGGGAAAGATGTTATAGTGATAACAAAACCCCAGGCAAGGACTTGTTTGTCATTACAATTTGAGGCAAAAAAATATTGTTGCCAGAGTCACAACACTTCAAATTTGAAAACTGATCCTATTCAACCAAATCTATGGCATTTCACGAAGGAAATGCTATTCTTTATAATTACCGAGCTGCATATGTCTATGCCAATAAAACATGTTTGTTTTTATAAGTAGTGATGAATACTGACATAGATTTACTAAGTGGACTGCCTTATTAGTTTCATTTTCACTCTGGTAAACAATGTCCATAAAATGTGGTCTTAATAAGTTCCATATATTTAACAACACCGGATATAAAACCTTAGACATAAATCATTAGTACATATGTTTCAACTACAAGCTCAAATATGTATGGATTTATGTTTATCGGCTCAATGTCTACGTAAACACAACATTGAAGGTGGGTTACGATTGACTTNCAAATATGTATGGATTTATGTTTATCGGCTCAATGTCTACGTAAACACAACATTGAAGGTGGGTTACGATTGACTTGACAGAAACAATTGTCTGTGTGCTTAGAATATGAATCTATGTTTTCAAGGGTATTGTTTTATGGTTGCAGTGTGCGGGTCGTGTACATGTCGTGTACATTCTTGGCGTGACTTAATATATTGTGATATTTTATATTTTAAGTAAAAATTAAGACCACGTAGTCAGTCTGAGTACATCAATAGCTACGTTGTTGGTGGTAAACTGGATTTAGTTTATGTTGTGTCATGAAATAGTATCCAATGANCAAATATGTATGGATTTATGTTTATCGGCTCAATGTCTACGTAAACACAACATTGAAGGTGGGTTACGATTGACTTAACAGAAACAATTGTCTGTGTGCTTAGAATATGAATCTATGTTTTCAAGGGTATTGTTTTATGGCTGCAGTGTACGGGTCGTGTACATGTCGTGTGCATTCTTGGCGTAACTTAATATATTGTGATATTTTATATTTTAAGTAAAAATTAAGACCAAGTAGTCAGTCAGAGTACATCAATAGCTACGTTGTTGGTGGTAAACTGGATTTAGTTTATGTTGTGTCATGAAATAGTATCCAATGAGTTATTAAATTGGGTGATACTACTCTGTTGTGTTTACATAAGTGTTCCTCATGTTTTAGTTCTTGGAAGAGATTATTAAATTTGCTTTCATTTAACCTTTTTTAGAACAACCCTTTGTGGCAGCCATGTTGTTTTAAAGCCTAACCTCGTTAATTCAAACATGTATATTTTGTTTTTACAGCAATTTTTTAAATATTTTATTGGCTTAAAAATGAAACACTTACGATGCTTGTGGAGTTATTTATTACTTGTGACTCCTTAATGAACACACACAACTTTAGTACAAAACACGTGGCCTTAACGGCCCAGAACTGCGAGAGACCATGTGGCTTTACAATATGAAACGCGACTGCACTTAACAACTCTCCGATGAGAATAACATAGCTCTCCCCTCAGCGCTATAACAAACAAAACAAATGATCCGGTTCGTGAAGTCTATGCCAATGAGTATGAGTTCAGCTTAAGATGTTGGCACTGAGGGCCTTTGCGGAGCGAGAAACTTACACGTCTTGATGCGTTCAAGTGCTGAAGAGAACTGGGAGGAAGCGTGGGGCCGGCTTCCGCTACCTGAGCATAGCCGATGCCAAGCGGCGAAACGATGAAGCACAATATGCACTAAAAAATGATTATGATATGAAAGTGACATGAATTAAATTAACCTAAGACAACATTATTTTTGCATATACATATACACAATAAAAATGATTATATTAATTCTAAACATTTCCACTGTACCAGCCACAGTATTGCCAAGTGTACAATGTCAAATGTCCCTGGCTGTGGCTGTGTAGACTGTCTTCCATGATGACAATTATGATATTTATTATATACACTGAATATATAACACTGAATAAATACGCTGATGAAATACACTGATGCTATTAATAGCACTAAATAAATTAGAAATACTGATGCAATTACACTGATGCTAGACACTGATGCTATTAATAACACTGAATAAATTATAAACACTGATGCAATTACACTGATGCTATTATTCACACTCTCATGCGTGCCCACAAACCCGTCGGTGTGGTGTGTCTGGTGTAGTGGACACGACTGCGGCAGTCAGAGTGGGTACAAACAAAGGAGCTCGTGAATGAGCGGTTCGCGTCAAGGTTTAATTACTCTTGTAAGTTTTCGCATCATTCTTGGCCTTTTTGTATAGTAACGGCCGCTGGCAGATCTTGTGAGTCAGGTCTACTTTAATTGGCATTACATACATGTAACTAACTGCTTACTATTCGGAAATGCAATTTACTTGAGTTAACCGAAACTTGTGAATTCTCACTTTTGTGTTATATCTTTGGCCCTGGCCCTATCCAGGAAGTCATCGATGCCTCAAGGAGGCATTCTTCATATATAAGGTAAAAAGGTAATATTAAGGTGCGCTGGGGAGCCTGAATACCCCGGCTATATAACACTTCCCTGTAAATTTGTACAGTATTTGTCAGGTGATACAGCCATGTGGTCCTTAGGCCCACGATCCTGAGAACTGTGACTTCGTGCTCACCCAGTGAGCTGGTGCCATTCTATTCGAAATAGGAATATTGTGTAATATTCTGACTTTCCTGAACATAGTCGCCGGATGACGTCCGCATTATTATCCCCGACCGTTCAGGTAATGTTGATTGCATTCTGTGTTTATATATATATATATATATATATATGTATATGTACTGATTAAGCAACCAATGTAAATTACAAATTATATTTGTCCCTTTCCCCAAATTCTTTCTTTTTCAAAATATTACTTATATTCATAAACAGCTTTACTTGCGATCAATTAACCATAAAGATTACATATGCAAAAATTACCTTTATCAAAGTTAACTTTAAATAAAAATGCAAATTTTATCACTCGTCATTTGTAATGTTCTCGTATGTGTATGTGTGTGTAAACAGAATGTCCAAATGGCATTTTAATTGGTTTAATTCTACTAACGTCTCCACCATTTTCAGTTTTCCCCTCGTTACTCGCCGTTGAAAAAGTGCGTGTAAAAGTTTTACTCTGGACAGAGTAACTACTCTGGAGTTTTGTGACACTGACGAAAGCGAGTAAAACATTTATTCAAAATGTTTTGGGACAGCCAAAGAGAAATGTTTACTCGCAGAGTAACGTTTTGGAAAGCCACCCGTGTGACAGTGAAGAGTGAGAGTGAGCACACTTTCAAAGCGGGACACGGCCTTAATCCCTCCATTTTCATTTATATGGTGCTGCACTCTGGAGGCACGAAACGTGACAATGTGAATATACAAAAAAACACTCAGTGCATTCTGTTTATTAATAACCGTGTGAATCAGTTATTTTTTGTGATAGTTCCTTCGCATAAATATAATAAACATATTTTAGGAGAAAGTTTAGTTATCAAAATAGAGTATTTAATTTATGAGGATTTACAATTTTGCATGTTCTGAAATGTAAAATATATTGCCATGTGACAGTGTCATCATAGGTTTTTCCATATAGTTCACTGGATGTTCTATTTTCGTTCACATTTTCCCTTATCTACAGAAAAGTGACCTATCACCGAAACTATTTTCAAATATTACGATAATTTTCCGTAGTATTGTCCATCCTATGCACGTGTTAAAAGTGCTGTAAGATTTTCGTGAACGTCCGTACACTGTGATTAGGCTAAAATAAATGGCGTTCTCTCTTGTAACTTACAATGCATAATTACAATTATAATTTATAGTATAACTTTATTTTTAAGCTTAACTACAATTAATTTTATTTTCACCTGATAAAGTAAATTTGTAACTTACGGAGAATTTTGGAGTCTTGCAGTTTGGCACTACTGATATGTATTGTTTATAAACACACCATGCCTCCAGTTATTCGTATGATTTGACACTTAACGAAGCGTAAAAGTTATGCTCGTTGCGTAAAATGCTGAAATAAAATGACAGCCTACCAGACTTACGTACAGCGAGTAAGACAAGTGAGTTAATCAAGTAGTGTCTACTAGTTAAAGTAATATTTGGCGCTAATGATTTTTCCAATACCTTTTACAATCTCATGTACATTTTAACAGAATTCTTCTTAATTATATAGATTATAAATTTGTGAAGTTAAAGCAAAGTGATTATCTAATACGTAAAAACTGTTTTTCATTACACTTCAACGCAACGTAATTCTTAAGATATTTAGTGAACTGGAAATAATGGTAATTATTGAAAATAGGGACTTTTCTAAAGGAAACATAGTACACCCACAAAAGTAACATAAATGGATTCTGCACAGCTTACCATATTAATATTGAGGAGGGCGTAATGGTAAAATAAGGGTAATTATCCAGAGTAGCAGCATTTCTGTAAAAAAAAAACATCCCCCCTTAAAAGTGGTATATTTCAACTCTACTAATTATGCGAACACGAATATACAAGGGGCATTAACGTCCGACTAATTTCCAAATATGTGCCCACCTAACTAACTGAACCTAACCCCATGATGGGCCAATCACTATTTTACATTTTTAAGCTAACCGAGGATTGTAGGGTTTTAAACTAACATAGGATTGGTTGGTAAATATGCAGTTTAGGCGCTTATCTGTAAAAAAAAACTCCGAAAAGTGGTATATTTCCACTCTACTCATTATGCAGAACACAAATTTACTAGGGTCGTAAATGCATGACTGATTTCGTAATATGTGCCCACCTAACCTATCAGAACCTAACCCTACGATAAGTGAATCAGTGTTTTAGATTTTTAAACTAACCTAGGATTGTAGGGTTTTACACTAACCTAGGATTTTAGGGTTTTAAACTAACCAAGGATTGTAGGGTTGTACACTAACCAATGATTTTAGGGTTTTACACTAAACTACGAATTTAGGATTTTTGGGATTTAAAGGAACCGTAAAACACACCAAAAGAATATCAATTTACTTACCTAGGTAAGCGGCTGGTATCCTCTGTCAACGGCCAATTCAACCTTACCTCACTCGACGAAACACCTTAATCCACTAACACGCCACATACACGAATATTACGCATTGAAGCACTCGTTTATAGCCGAATAATACCAACTGAACACTCTTTCATAGGCAAATATAACGCACAGACAGAATCACTCGTATTTGCTTTCTCCATTTTAAATCCACCAGATTGGGAGGTTATGACTCCACACTGCAAACATGCAATGGCTACTGAAGTTCGAAATTTTCCGTTAACAGCGCCACATGGTGACGTAACAATACCCAGGAGCCAATACAGTGTTGGCAGGAATCATGATGTCACCACAAATCATTGCTCCCGCAGTAAACAAAGTAGCGGATTATTGGTATTTTTAACTATTTTATTTGATACGTTCTACTTATTTTAACATGACCCCCTCCTAAATATGAACAAGGTAAGCTGTGGAGAACCCATTAATGCTACTTTTGTTGGTCTAGGATGTTTTGTTCAGAAAAGTTGCTAAACTGTATAATTACAGAATATGAATTAACTCACCTATGTAGGCGGCGGGTACAATACCTCTCCTCTACCAATTCTACTGTTGTACACCTTACCTCACTCGAAGAAACAAGTAACACCCGCCACATAGGCAAATATTACGCACAGAAGCATTCGTTCTTGCACTCTCAGTTTTTAAATCGGTCTGATTTGGACGTCACAACTCGCGCTCTCAACAACACAACCGCGCTATCTAGCATCTGAACGGCAACTGAAATTCCATGACAATGACGTCTAAAGACCGTTACAATTACGTCTTCAGACCTTAACGATGACGTCAACGACCCACAGCCAATAAGGTGACGACACGATGCCGAAAATCACCAAAAATAATGGCGTCAGACGTAAACAAAGCGGCAGGCTGCTCGTACTTTTAACTATTTTATTTAATACGTTCTAATTATTTTGACATTACGCCCTCCTGAATATGAAGAAGGTAAGCTGTGCAGAACCCATTAATACTACTTTTGTTGGTCTAGGACGTTTCCTTCAGAAAAGCAGCTACACTGGATAATTACCAATGCTGTAAAACCGTTCAAACTCCTACAGGTTCAACAACAAGCATGATTAGATATCTCAGTTTGCTTGCCCAAGAGTACAATGAGTTAACAAATGATGTCGAGTAAGAAAAGAAGCAAACTCTGTGAAACCTGCAGAACATGCAGAGCAGCTAATCTTTTTGCACAAGAAACTGAGAAAATAATTGCTTATCCATACTAGATTCTAATGTTTTACCATATCTATTTATAGTGCAATTAATTGAGTTTTGTTAATTTCATTACAGTAAAAAAATTAATTAATGTTAATGGTAACAAAATCTAGAGAATAGTTTTGCAGTTTGCAGAACTCATTTAACGCTAACATTAATTTGGATAACTCTTCTGTAAAACTTGAATTTGACTCAAGCTCAACTTGAACTGTGCTCAGGGATCCTATACTATTTAATTTTTCCTTAAGCAAATGCTGTCATTGCATTGTATATTTCTGCAGTGTCAGTGCATTCACATCGACCATTGTTGTCAGAAATTGTAAAAATAATTCCCATGTGATCGCTACCTAGTGTTTTCATAAACTACCAGATGTAACTGCATGTTTTCATTGTGCGTGGACTGTCTCCAGTTATCCTAGCCCCATGTGTCAGGGCGTCAGTTTTTAAAAGGATGCCAGCTCGGAGTCTTCCGTGGTCGTTAACTCTCTGAGGTAGCAGGTTAAGCCTGCGTGTCTGGTAACAAAATGTAAATGTAAATTTCACGTTGTTTCCGCCTTCAGGCAAGGTTAACTTGGACGACCTGATGCTGGTGCTAATTGGGACTGGCTGCTGTACCAGAGGGACCCACCTTTCACTCTAAGTCAACCTGCAGAACGGATGAGATGGAGATGAAGTTGTGGTTAGTTGAAGATGGTTAGGAAGTGGGGTATGCCATGAGAATACCCCTACACCCCGTCAGTGCTCGCCACACTCCCCCGTGTGGAAATACCTGCCCACGGGGCTCCGAGATCAAACGAGAGATAACAGTGGTGGGAAACTAGAGGTTAAATCACCGAGCCAGCCGTGGATCTTCGGAAGTGTTCCACAATACTCCGTCATTTCACAGGAGTCAGTGGTTCATGGCAGGGATTGGATAAAACTTATACATGTCTGTTTCTCCATTCTACCTCTTTGGAGTTTTAGTAAAGCAAGGGATTTGCAGGCTTGGAATAGTTTGGTGGCAGAGTGTGCAGACTGTAGTTGCTTTGCTGATTATCCTCTCCGTGGAAGACCCCTGGTGTGTCCCTGGTGAGTACTTTTAGCCTGGGCAGTGGGATATTGAGCAAGAAAAGGCCAACTTCACTAGCAGATCACTCAAGATTCTGTTCCACCAATAGACTTCACTACTTTTCTCCTTGTACTTCCATAAACTACAGTGTGCTGAGAGGAGAGAGAGAGAGTGTGTGTGTGTCTGTCTCTCTCTTTGTCTCTCTCTCTCTCTCTTTGTCTCTCTCTCTCTCTCATGCAAAAACTCATTAAACCTTACAAATTATACTTTTGATAAGCTTTGGAAGATCTGAACACGTTAACACAGATTTTTNCTGTTCCACCAATAGACTTCACTACTTTTCTCCTTGTACTTCCATAAACTACAGTGTGCTGAGAGGAGAGAGAGAGTGTGTGTGTGTGTACGTCTCTCTCTTTGTCTCTCTCTCTCATGTTTTTTGTGGCTGCCAGATTATTTTTAATATACTTTAATTTTCATCTGTAGATTCCTCACTGCAAATTTAACCTTACAGTTGAAAAAAAAAAAATGTAATTAATTTTTAATGGCAGAAATATGAAATAGAGAATTTAGATTTGTCACTTTATTTAAAATATGTGTCAATTGCAAAAATCTAGCAATGTTGCTTCTTATAAACATAAATATTCTCGTGAATTGCACTTCCGAGCGAGGTGGTACAGTGGCAACACACTGGACTCACATTTGGGGAAACCCGGGTTTGATTGCCGGTCTGGCCATCTTGATTTCCGTTTTCCATGGTTTTCTTAAATCGCTCTAGGCGACTGCTGGGATGGTTCCTTATTACACTATCCGCTAGGCCACTGCAGTTTCCTTCCCCGTTCCTGCTGCTCTGAGTACCAAGCTGCTCCACCCCTAATCACCTTGCTGTAGACGTTAATCCCAGCACCAACCTACTTACCTACCTACTTTATGATGGTTTAATGATGTATGTTTTTTTTTTCAAGCAAAAAGAGATATTGCTTAAAAAAAAAGTCTCTGCTGGGGTCAGGGCTGGACAAAATGTTTAATAAAGTGTATGCGATTGAAGTACAAAATACATGCGAAGGGTATTTAAAATATAAACTATAAAAATACATTAGAAACATATTTGAAATACAAAATTCTAAATGATATTTCAAATACAGTACCTATGAAATACAAGATACTCATTAAATTGTACAAAACAATCTTCATTGAAATATTACATTTCCATTATATTACTTGGATAACAGCTCATATCTCTCACACTGAACTAGAAAGCTTACGCTTACATAAACTTCTAACTTACCGTTCGAAAAAACCAATTGTTCAAAAATATTATGGGACAGTTACATTCAACTAGAATTGAAGATGAAACCAGCTAATGAAAAACATCTTTCAGTTGGTGCTGAAGAACATAGGTTGGTGTTATGATGTATGAAGCCTTCTTCACTGCTTGATAATGTTTGAGACTCATCACTGTTGATGACATTATTACTGTACATTAAAATTTCCAATTCAATGTTGGAATGCTTTTCAACTTCACTATTTGGGCTGGAAAAGATGCATAAATTTTCCACTATATCATTATTTTCATTTTGCGAACAAATATTTCCATCAACTTGACTGGATGCCATCTGTTCTTGTTCAGCAGCATGTATACCCGAGTTCTGCATTCTTTTCCTCTCCTGGTCATTTGTCTTGAGGAAGCTATGCCATTTTGAACAAAGGGTGAAAACATGAAGCTAAAATGTTTTCCTTTACTGTTTGAGATAGCATCAAAAACTCATTAAACCTTACAAATTATACTTTTGATAAGCTTTGGAAGATCTGAACACGTTAACACAGATTTTTCTCTACAAGAAACTGAAACTTATATTCAATGAAAATAATGTTGGAAGCAACTGACCATAAAAACCATTTTCTTCTGACAGTTGACAGTAAAGTATCTGAGCAGTTTGTCTCACCACGTCAACATTCGCCGAGAAATATTATATTTTAGACCCCTTGAACTGAGAGAACCCTAATTTTTTAATAACTTCAGGGAACCTATTTTAATGTTTCAGTAACTGTACTATGGAATTATTGAGTGAATTCCACCTTGTGGGGCATCAATGAATCAGGCTGCAATTAAGGAGATTTATTGTTGCGTGTAGCACGTCTCGCATGATCTGGCAGTACAACATAAGAATCACTTGTTTCGTCTTCAAAAATATTTTGCATTTATATTTTATTTCTAAACTGAAAATACATATCAAAAGTATTTCCAATACAAAATACTAAAATACTTTAAAGATTAAGGTGAAATGCAAAATACTGAAAATATTTTAAATATATATTTAAAGTATATGTATTAGAAATACTGCCCAACCATGGCTGGGGGCAAGTAAACCTCGAGGGTGGGCGAGATAAATCAGTACACCTTGTTGCGATGGATGATCAGAGAAGGAAAAATGTGGTGTGGAAACTTTAGGAAGAAACAGAAACAAGAATATCTCAAAACAGAACTTATTTATTTCTAACTCTTAGGTATTAGAAGAAACTGCAGAGTTTAAAGGTGTAGAGAGAACTGGGGTTTTCCTCCTCTTGACATGATATTGGCTATCTTTAGAAAAACTCGTCAGACAGAAGTTGTTACAATAGAAGTAGCTAATAATTGAGTTGTTTACTCTAATGAGCATTTTGCAGGAGGTAGTGTGTGATTGTACAGAAAGAACATTCAAACCTTCAATATGGAATTATATATATTCCTTACTTTCTTGGTAATTTAATGTTACGAGACATTTAAAATTGGATGTATTAAGAAAGTAAAAACAATCTAACATGCAAATCTTAACCATATTTTCATAAATTTGGAAACTACACTTATATTATTTTTTNGAAAGTAAAAACAATCTAACATGCAAATCTTAACCATATTTTCATAAATTTGGAAACTACACTTATATTATTTTTTTAATAACATCATTATCGTTATATCATGGTAGCATCTGTAAAGTTATAAGGATTTAGGAAAAGTCCAACAANTTTTTTTAATAACATCATTATCGTTATATCATGGTAGCATCTGTAAAGTTATAAGGATTTAGGAAAAGTCCAACAAGAGGTTGACCTCACATTCACTGTTGGAAATAATTGTGGAACAGGTTCAAGCACTTTTGATTTTCATTAGGTATTATTTCAGCATCATTATCAAAGTTTTTTTCCTTAGTATTATCCTCTTCTTTCATTATTGATGGAGACATCATTCAAATTTGTATCACAAGCTATGTCGGGAAGTGCTGTTTCACCTAAAGTAACTTTAGCTGCTCGTGCAGGCACCAGTCTCGTGCTGTTCACCTCCCACCAAGACGAACAGAGTTTAATTCCCGGCAGTGTCACTTCCAGATTTTCGCACATGGAAATTGTGCTGGGCGATGCCTCTGGTTGGTGAGTGTTTTCTGGGGTATCTCCCGTTTCCCCAACTCTTGAATTCTGGTGCTCCTCCATACTTGACTCGCTTCACCCTCATCGGCTCTCAAGACCTCAATGTTAAAGTTGCTCAAACCTATCCACCAGTCTCATGTGGTTTAGGCATAGAAAATTCTCCTTCTGTCATCCAGTAGAATTCTCACCCATTTTCCTAGTTCTTCTGCGGCGCCTGTTGAAGTAGTGCTGAGCAGAAAAATTAGGGTTCTGGTTTAGTGCTGGAATCAATGTTTATTTTACACAATAATCACCATCGTTTAGTAGAGTTTCACTAGAAAATGGCTTGTATCCATTTTTCACAACAGTTGGCATTTAAATTAAGCTATAAAATNGTTTAGTAGAGTTTCACTAGAAAATGGCTTGTATCCATTTTTCACAACAGTTGGCATTTAAATTAAGCTATAAAATTTATGTTTTGGTTCACTAATAACTGCGACATTTAGGGTTTTATGTTCCATGTCTCCCATTTTCCATGGAAGAACACCAGTGTTTATTAATGTACCATCAACTATGCTACAAACAAAGATAAACCATCTTTAATTCAAATATTGCTCAAAAAATATTTGTTGTGGAATCTCACCAGTTCTCACTTTTTGTTTTAAACAGATTGTTGGTGATAGTATAAACATTTTTTAGAGTCTGACTTGCAGATGATTGTGTTGCACCGTGCATCTGTCCCCATTTGTCCAAATTGTTGGGCTGTTTGAGAGAAAAAGCTTGTATTTTCTTTTTTTCTTTTTTTTTTTGTAGATATGGCCCAGCTACATTCTGAACAACTACTTTATGTGGACATACCCAAAACCATTCTTGAAATTGAAAAAAATTATAGATTTGAAGATTTGTTCCGAGTTCATACATTTTCTGTGCAGGTGGGCCATTGTCATCACCAAAATCACTGAAATGCAATAAATCAGATTTATAATTCATTGTTTTGTTCACATTATGTAGCACAGTCATAAAGCCCTTTCACATATAATTTCTCATGAATCACATTTAAACATCACAATAACAACAATGAATTACATTACGTGAACTGTCATTAATGACAATGCAAAGAAGAACCAGAAAATCTTTTGTAGAAACGTCCAACATTTTACAGACTGAGGAAATGTGGTTTTTCAATGTGAAATCAATGGGGAAAAGAAATTTTTTTTAAAAGGGCAAAGTGTTTACACATTTAAGATAATGGTCTGCAAAGTAAAGGGTCTATGAAACATAACCAAAAACCAAATGTCTAAAGTAAAAAGAGAAAAGTTGGAAAGTGTTGGTTGCATAGGGTCAAGGTTCTGGTAGGCTCGCTTGAAGTGTGCAGGTGGTTTCTCTCAAGGGCTCACATTCTGATTATTGATGTCTTCTTGTGCTATGACTACTAGAGCATTGTGTAAGATGTTCCGTTCCTGTAATGGTGGCAAGGATGTCCTGATATACAGGACCAAATTCTTCTGTTGGTTGGTACCCATAACGTCACTGATCTTGAGGTTGCCTGGCAGGATTATGATTGGATACAAACCAGTACCTCCATTCCCTACTTTCACTCGTGCTGGTACAAGGGATGGGAGGGGTCCACCATGCCAGGCCACGGGATGCGTCTAAACACTTATCAACCATACAAAACATCCTATGTGATATGGTAATCTGGAATTGCAGTGCAGAAATATGCTGAAGCACAGGTTTGTCTTCCCTGTTGCTAGGCAGTGGCTGTAGGAAGCACCTACAATCTCAGATCCACCCACCATCTCAGTTATCATGCTGTTGATGGAAGATCTCTTCTGCAACAGTCCAAACTTATGNTAATCTCAGATCCACCCACCATCTCAGTTATCATGCTGTTGATGGAAGATCTCTTCTGCAACAGTCCAAACTTATGATTGACACCTGGGTTCCAAACTCTCGGAACCTATGTGAAAGAGCGGGATGCAATGAATGGGCACGAGTCCAGTTACAGACAGATTCTAACCCCACATGTTATGTCATTGGATGAATGTCCACTGATATGCAGTACTTGTACCAGAGAAATGATTCTGCGGTCCATGCGCATGATCACCCTGGGCAAGATGGGCCTGCTGTCCCCTCACCTGTCTCCAGTGCTATATTCCTTGGGTGAATATTTATTGGACACCATACAAGTTTGCTTGCTGGGCATTGTTATCATAAGATAGGTAGTTAACTGATACATTGTAGAGTTACTTCCACCCACAGTGGAATTGACTGAAAAGCCATAAATATGTTGCAGACTTGCCTTTTCATTAATGGCATTTGGCCTGCCCATCCTGGCTCAACCATACCTTGAATTACAGGAATTCTTAAATGTGATATGAAGAACTAGCGAACCGGCCCAGTTTCACTCGGGGTACAATTGAGTTTCACAGTGATTGACTAATAAATAAATTGGGAAAAGACAATTCATTTATGTTGGCCTAGGTTTTTAACTGATTACGGCAACCCAAAAGGAAGGAAATATTTTTTACCCAAAGCCAAGAAGTAGGGCAATGTTTTTGGAGTGTATCTGTGCAAGTATCGTGTAGTTACCACATTTCCGCTTTCCAGCGTCAATGCATGAATATCNATGTTTTTGGAGTGTATCTGTGCAAGTATCGTGTAGTTACCACATTTCCGCTTTCCAGCGTCAATGCATGAATATCCAAACGTGAGTTTCATCAAGTTGTAGCTTTACCTAGGTACTACTTTTTGCGCTTGGCTGAGAGATCTTAATCGATCACGAAAGTTAAGCAACGTTCCCAGCGGCGCACATTTGGATAGGTGACCGTTTAGTGGCATAACATCGGAGCNCGATCACGAAAGTTAAGCAACGTTCCCAGCGGCGCACATTTGGATAGGTGACCGTTTAGTGGCATAACATCGGAGCGCTTCCGGGCTTTGGAGGGCACGTTAAATATTCTGTCCCGGTTGTTAAACCATTTCAGAGGTCCTTGGGCAGCCTGATAAACTCGACACCAGAGGCTTGGTGTATTTTGGAATTACACGTTCCCAGCCATTTTGTTGTTATTCCACAAGAACTGTACAATTTTCCAGGATAAAAGGTATCCTATGTCCTATTCCAGGCCCTAAAGTACCTACATACCAAATTTCATCAAAATCCATTCAGCTGTTATGGAGCTGAGTGGTAACAAACACATACGCATACGCACACAGACTTTCGCATTTATAATATTAGTAAGATGAGTTTATTGCCAGCAACAGAATTCTGAGTGTATGGTGTAAATGACTGATGGTCTAGTACTTGTGCATGTGCTATGTAACTTCTGGTAGGATACGGGTGTGGTGGTGACTGGAGACCCTGACTAGTAGGCAAGTACAGCTGTGTGGGCAGGCCATGCTAACTGTGTAATTGGACAGATACCATTGACAGCTGCAACAGAGCTTCAGGTGGGTGAAGGGGCTAATGTATGTCACTGCGTACCTGTCTATAGAATTAGTCTATCTGGCACAATGCCACATCAAACACACATCTCTTTCACATCATGTGAAATTTTAGTATTATTTCCATAACCAACCTTTCATTTTGAAAATGTGAGTTTGTACACACAGTGATGCTTGTAGTGGGTGATTGGGTGTAAAAATCCAGTGTGATCTCTGGTTGGATGAATGGTGCACACACTACAAATCGGGAATCACTTGTAACTCCATTCACATTAAAAATTTCGTTCTGTAATGACCTTCAAGCTAGAAATTTTTGTTTGCATTTNAATCACTTGTAACTCCATTCACATTAAAAATTTCGTTCTGTAATGACCTTCAAGCTAGAAATTTTTGTTTGCATTTCTCCAGTTACAAGGAACTTTGTAATCAGTTCCTAGCATGCAAATAAAAAAAACTTCTATTAAAAGTCCAGAATTTCAGAATTCCAAGGAACTCATGTCTATGAATGTATTCCTGCTGAACCTTGACACACATGTGTGATGTCATTTATTTTAATAGAATCTGCTATATCTGCACTTTGCTCCCAGCAAAAGTCAGTCAGCATTGAGCTTAGAATTGATTTTCATTGCATTTAAAGCATTCTAGTATCTTCTCGGGACCACTGACGAATTGAGAGCATGTAGCAGGTATTTTTCAAACTTTCTAGTCCTAGAACACAAATTCAGTCTGAAATTTTTGTTAATAGGTGACGAGTGTAGTTGCATGGCTAGGTGCAAACTCACATTCATGGGGAAAGCTTCGCAAGCTGTCTCCCCAGTGTGTGTGTGTGTTTTACAATTGTGATGTAATCCATTTTACTGAATTTGCCAAGGTGTTTTTAGGGTACAAAGTTTTGCGTTTAAATCGTAGNACAATTGTGATGTAATCCATTTTACTGAATTTGCCAAGGTGTTTTTAGGGTACAAAGTTTTGCGTTTAAATCGTAGGAAGGCAAATGTATATATCATTATCAGATATAAGTTTAAGTTAGTGTAATATATAGCCATCCTTTGATTCGCATTCCTTCATTAAGCGAGGATTTTAAAAAGTAACAGTAGAAAAATTTACAGTAATGTAATGAAGATGGTAAGAAGGTGTATTCCTGCGAATGTGGTGTGAAAGAAATATGCAAAATAAAATTTGTGAATGGATATGATATTAATCCTAAGGGAATTATATTGTATTTAATGTATTTTTATTCTCCGCAGGTTGATGCTGTCGAACTGGACACACATTTACTGGAAGTCCTCAAATCACAAGTCTCGAAAATAACTAAGCTTGTTGGTGCTGGTGCCATTGGTCGATTCCAACCTGAAATTGACTTGCTAATTAGTTTTCTTGTTTGGAAGGTAAAATCATATGCATGTTTTAATGCTGCAGAACACTGCTCTCTGATTATAGTTGTAAAAATTTTCTTGCATGCACGTAAGCAAACTGTTTTAAACATCTGTGATGTGAGTCTTTGCAGAATTTAGTCTAACAGTTTGAGATTCAAATTGTTCTGCAATTGTTCCTGTGCCACAGGTTTGTACTACTACAGTAAATTACGCAATACTGTTATTTTGGAATATTTCTGGGTTTTTTTTGTAATGTTTGTAATGTTAATCAACTCTAAAACCATTAAAATTTTTTTCATATTACTGTGCTGCTTCTTTTAAACATAACTATAATTCATAAAAAACATGCATTTTGTCAACATGCACAGTCGAATCACATTATTATAGAAGTTCCATCTGCAGCATGTAGCCCATGACGTGGGCTGGTGAAGCGGGTATATAATGCGACAGACAGGTTGGCTGTACACATTGCGCTTCCTGCTGTCATGGGAAAGGGAACCGTTTTAACCGATTTGCAAAAACGNCAGACAGGTTGGCTGTACACATTGCGCTTCCTGCTGTCATGGGAAAGGGAACCGTTTTAACCGATTTGCAAAAACGGATGATGATCGACTTTCGGGCCAAGGGGGGCAGTATTTCGGAAACAGCAACCTTTGTGAACTTTTCACGTGCCTCTGTGGTAAAGGTGTATCGTGAGTGGGCGAATGGCACCATTGGGAATAACCGTCGTGGAAACTGCGGAGCTCCACGCGCCATTTATGTCCCAGGTGAACGTCGACCACGGCGGTGCGTGAAGGCCAACCGACAGACTACAGTGGAACAGCTCACCGTCCAAATGAACCAGGGGACATCCAGACACGTGTCTACCACAANTGCGTGAAGGCCAACCGACAGACTACAGTGGAACAGCTCACCGTCCAAATGAACCAGGGGACATCCAGACACGTGTCTACCACAACAGTTCAGCGAACCTTTCTGCGGATGGGGCTTCGGAGTAGTCGGAGAGTGACTGCACCCATGCTAACACAGGTGCATACACGAAAACGACTGGAATTTGCTCGGCAGTATGGCGACTGGACTNCAGACAGGTTGGCTGTACACATTGCGCTTCCTGCTGTCATGGGAAAGGGAACCGTTTTAACCGATTTGCAAAAACGTATGATGATCGACTTTCGGGCCAAGGGGGGCAGTATTTCGGAAACAGCGACCTTTGTGAACTTTTCACGTGCCTCTGTGGTAAAGGTGTATCGTGAGTGGACGAATGGCACCATTGGGAATAACCGTCGTGGAAACTGCGGAGCTCCACGCGCCATTGATGTCCTCGACTACGAAGGTANGACTACGACGGTGCGTGAAGGCCAACCGACAGGCTACAGTGGAACAGCTCACCGTCCAAATGAACCAGGGGACATCCAGACACGTGTCTACCACAACAGTTCAGCGAACCCTTCTGCGGATGGGGCTTCGGAGTAGTCGGAGGGTGACTGCACCCATGCTAACACAGGTGCATACACGAAAACGACTGGAATTTGCTCGGCAGTATGGCGACTGGACTGCTGCTGATTGGTGATGGGTAGCTTTCTCCGAAGAGTCACATTTCCAGCTGCATTGAACAGATGGATGTCAGCATGTCCGGTGAGAAGCATCGGAGAACCGACACCCTGCATCCATTGCTGGACCAACACAAGGTGGTGGGGGCAGTGTTATGGTCTGGGGAATGTTCTCGTGGTTTTCTCTAGGTCCCATCATCTGTGTGGAAGGCACTCTTGATCAATTTTGTTATGAATCCATCCTCAGCGATCACATCCACCCGTACATGATGATTGTCTTTCCTCGGGAGGATGGGATCTTCCAGCACAATAATGTGCCTTGCCACATGGCTATAAGTGTCCACACGTGGCTGGAAGAGCACGATCAAGGCTTCAAAGTTCTTCCCTGGCCCCTAAACAGCCCCGATCTCAATCGAATTGAACATCTGTAGGACCACCTCGATCGTTGTGTCTCTTCCGCCATGCACCCTTCAACAGTTGTGGGACACACGACAGACAGCATGGCTTCGGATACCTGTGGAGACCTATCAGCACCTGACTGAGTCACTGCCAGCTGCTGTCCGTGCTGCGAAGGGCGGTTACTCTGGATACGTCATAATAATGTGATTCAATTGTGTATGTGGACTTAGTGATTGGATATCTCTCTAGTCATGCTTATACATATGTCTAAAATATTTTTGTTTATTTAAAGGCTAGGAATCAATCCACATAAATGTTGATGAACATTAAAGAGTTTCGTGTGCTGACCTAGAAACTATTTTAGTGGGTAAAGTATAAATTGATTAGTACAGTTCGCTTTGTTAAATTATATGCTCTGTATGTGTACATGACAAGAAATTGTATTATTCTTTGAGTAAGTAAGCCTAAATTAGAAGTGTTTCTGGAATGAGAGAATTTAGTTGTTTTGTAAGACTGTGTAAATTAAAAATATTAATTTTTGTGTGTGTGTATACATTGAAAAATGAAAAATGTTTCATACATTCACTTTTTTGAGCTGCTACATCTCTATTACAGTTTTTTAAAAATCCCAAAATGTTAATACCTCGTGATCCTCGGGTATTCCATTGCACCCACTGTGTGTGTTCAGCCTGAGAAGCAGTGTGGTGATTTGAAGAGTTATGCAAGACCTAAGTCATTACTTCCATTATTACAGCAATGTAGCAAACAATTAAGCGTATGTGTTAATTTTCATTTTTTTAAAATTTCATAAACTTAGTAGTTTGGTTAGTTTAATAAAAATATAAATTATTTGTATAAATTTTTTTTAAACCCCCATTGAATTAAAAAAAACTGTGGTACAACTCTTAACTATATCGAATAGTGTAAATTATTTTGGTTTATTAAAATTTTTGGTCATGTCAACTTATTAGCAATGTTTCACCCGGATTTAGTCATTTAATGAGAGAAAGTTTGGAACGTTTTCATTGAAATCCTAGAGTAAAATCAAGAACATAATTAGGCCTACCTACACTGTTTTGGAATAAATATGTATTCATATGCAAAAATTGTTTTCTAACTTTTTCATGATTTTTAGACTGTATTGTTATGTCTGAATGTTTTATTTGGCTGTTACTTTTCAATACAATATTTGCTTGGAATGAACACCTACATTTTTTAAATATATAATTGACACCTCAGGAATTGGGTGGGTGTTACATTTGCAACGTAGGTTTTTTTTTCCTCCCAGCGAAGTGGTCTGATCATGACATGTTTCCCATGCTCCTTCTTGTATCTCATATATCATTACTTGAATTGGACATAAACTGATCTTCTCCTGCTCATAATTTGTCGCTCATTCTGCAATAACTTTACAACGTACACCCGACCATGTGCATCTCACACCTCTGGTGCTGCCACTGTGCTCAAGTGGTCGTCCGCCCTCCCGGCTACACGGTTCAGCAGACCGGAGTAAAAGCAGTCCTCCTATTCCACCTCTTTATCAATTATTTGCTTGGTTTTCATCAAGGTCACGGAGCTGACACCCCGGATAAGAGGAAATGTAGGGTAAACATTTAGCCAGGCCAGGGTGGTCCTTAATATGTTGTTTAAGTGTAAGCGAACAATATTTTAACCCCCCCACCCTCCTGCACTAAAAATATTATGAAAATGCTATACAATTTTGGTTCCTACTTTGTGGAATGTTGGTATGGGCCAGTAATTGAATACAGTTGACGTGTTTTTATTCTTACATCTTAAACTTTATTTATTACAATTATTCAATCAAAATCATCTGAATGTATTTAAAGCCTTGTATACCGTGATAACAGTCTGCATGTTTAGTTAAAACACTCTTACTAAAAATAACTTCTAATAAAAATTAAGAATTATGATATTTTTTAAGTTTGAAATTAATGCACCTGGAGCAATGCGAACATAACGTTACAAAGAGATTCCCCAGGCTTTCATTCAAAATTTCAGATTCACTTATCATTGTTGCAAGTTCATACAATCATTGTTGTAATATTGTCCACCTTGATTACTTTGGATTGAGAAAAGTTTCTTTCACCACTAGCCGCTATGGCAAAAGTTGTTCAGCAAATTCCAAGTGATATGTATTACTTGATATGACTCATACATTGTTTTTTCACGCATGTAGGCCTAATAAAAACCCATTTCATTGTGCTCTTTTGCAAAAGTTTTGGTCTCTGACTTATTTTGAAAATAATATGACAAAAATGTATTAATATGGAATATATATATATATAAAGTCAACATTTGAAGAGAAAAAAAAACATTGCAACATTGCTTGCAACTGCCTACATATTATCGTAAGCAATGATTGTACTACTCATAGTAAAATTGGCAGCAAATTATTAACGTAACATTTTTTTATCTGAAATTTTGATACATTTACAAATATTTAATGGTCATAACACAGATGGAAAAAACTTTGTAATATTTTAATACAATAAAAGAACTACACGAGACACGCAAACATTAAACAAGCAAAAGGAAAACAAACCCCTTTACTCCACTCGTAAATATTATTACAAATCCCTTATTGTTATGTCATTTTATGAGAGTCTAAGACGTGCTGCCTGATGAATGGAAAAATTAATACTTCGTATTATACAAAAGTGTGCCGCTCCTATGACACAATCTGTGGTTTCGGATGGTGCACACATTTAAAGAGGAGCATTTTGAACACCTGGGTATGGTCCTTATGTCAGGAAAATGGGTGAAAAGGGTAAATCATGTTCAATGTCAATGCGACTGTCGACTTACAACACAACAAAGCATAGTTCTTGTGAAAATAACTCTGAAGTTAACACAAAGTTAATGGCAATCAGATCTAAATTTAAAAATTATAATCATAAAGATTATTATTAACTACATAAATTAACATGTAAGGTGTTCACTACAACAATTATTACTTTTGTCTTTTATTTAATAAATGTAAGTATTGAAATTTTTATCACTAAATGTATACGTAAGCCGAGACTTACGTAACAATGTTTATGAGTATTGCGGATTGATACATAATATTCGGACTAAAGTATTAACTTCGCAGGGCTTTCAAAAGTGCCTTTTTTACCGTGAACAACCTAGAGCAATATATTTGGTAGACGCCATATGTAGTGTGATTTCCAAACTTAAAAATTCAATCTGTCAAGACATATTTTTACCACCAAACATCAACAACTACAAATGTACGTTGAACACTAAAATACTATAAGTACTTTAAATAAAAAATTTACATCATATAAATTTTATGATTTCGATATCATTTTTTAGTTTTATATGCTTCATGTTAGTGACTGATAATGAGGACTCACTATTCATTTGACTTTTATCATTAAATTTTGTTGAAGAAGATGGAAAACAATACTTTTTCGAAGCCTAGGCTTGTTTTTCACCTTCTTAGGTTTGAAGTAGTTTTCTTTTCAGGTAAAATTCTCCTGATTTTTTCTTACCTTCAGCCATAACGATTGGAAAGGTAATCATAAAACACAAAAATAACTCTTGATATAAATACAATAAAACATTATTTCCTGTAATCAGTGATACACATCCATGAAACTTGACAATTGCTTAACATTACACCACACACATTTACTACAATTTAATAGCATCATGCAAATTTAAAAAATAACTGCAGCTAGGTGCATGCATGGTGTTATTTTGCTTGAGGAGGAAGAGTCCATTAATCTTTGAAATGGGCATCTTCTGCTCCTGATGATGTGAGTGAGCTAAGAAGACCAGAGTCACGTTCCCTGCCTCCGCAGCCACTTCCTTTTCACAAGACGAAAACAGATCTAGCCAATTTTTAAAAGTGCAATCATAGTGGGTTTAAAGATTGTCTTTCAGTAAAATTATTCTAATATTAATTTTAATTATAGGTTAATTCTACTTTCAAAAAGTTTGCCCAGTAAAATTTTTTCTTCTGTTTTTTACATGTTCGCCATGTGTACTGAAACTGTTTCACGAGGCTTTCGGCACCCATTTTAACTTGGCGCCCAATGCGACTGCTTACTTTTCTTATACCAATGATCAGCCCTGAACCAGGCAAGGGATTATGGTTACTGGTAATAACTGGTTCCAAATTTTCTTTCCAGTAAACTGTGGTGAAAGAGTGAGAGGGAGTTATACTGAAGCTGGCATTATACCTGAACAAATATGGTACTCTCCATGGAACTGGGGGCCGCAGTGGTGCAGTGTTCAGACTACTTGTCTTCCACCTAGGCAAACCGGGTTCGATTCCCAGCGGAATCACTCCCAGATTTTCGCATGTGGGAATCATGCCAGACGATGCAGCTGGTTGGCTGGTTTTCTCAGAGATCTCCTGTTTCCCCCATCCTTGCATTCTGGTGCTGCTTCATACTCACCTCTCTTCACCCTCATTGGCTCTGCAAACCTCGATGTTAAAGAGCTGCCCAAATCTCTCCACTCCATGGTACTTGCATTATTATTTTCATGTTTTTGCCATTTGTATGCCTAGAATTTAGAATCGTTAAACGTAAGTTGAATACGTGTCTAGTTGTTTCACTTTTTGAGTCGTGCAGAGTGGAGGACTAATCATTGTCAGTTATTTTTGTTGTTTGCTGTCAGTTTTCAGTATGGGATAAAAAAGCAACATATGGCCAGCAGTTACTTGATGTCAGGTATGGAGATTCCATGTCACGGAAGAAGGCAATCTCGTGGGCAGTTTTAACCATGGCACCAAAATACATAAAAGACCGTTACTTGGACATACAAAGACTGTTTGACTACACTGGCACTTCTGAATGGGTGAGTTCACTGTGTTGCTTCAGAAGGTTTCTCATAGATATCATGCTTACAGAAGTGCAGTTTGCTGCTGTACTTGTATGAGATCAATAAAATGTCTTCTGCAAATTATATGTATGATTATGTAAATACAAAACTTTGTTATTGTGGATGATTGTGGGATACATCCTTTTTTAAGTTAAGTTATTTAAATGGATAAAGTAACTTCATATACTTTTCTTTATCTTCAAAGGAAATTTAATTGGATACTAATTCAAAAGTAACTTAAGGGGTTCTACTTACCTGCCACTAGAATTGAATTGCAGGGGGTTTGAAATGCACTAAAACCTTTATAAAACAACCTCTCATGGTTTACAGAAATAATGTTGTCGTGGCAGAAATGTTGTTATGAATATTTTGGGAAATTTTGGACTGCTTGTGATTCACCCCCAACCCCTATACATACATCAAAATTTGTTTTTTTTTACTCTAGTCGATGTTTTGTCATCTATCATGAAAATGACACATTTCTTTAATTAAATATAAATTAATTTTAATAAGCAGACTTCTTAAATTAAATAAGAAAGTATTATCAGGGTTGTAGTATAACTTATTATGTAGTTGATGATAACAAATGCTTGAGTAAATTGCAACTTATTGAAATCCAAAACAAGTGTGAAGTAAGCAATCGCTGTGCTACTGCATATTTCTCTTTCCTGATTGCATAGTGGTGGAAGTATTGTAGAGAAGCGTCCAGTTACAAGTGGTGTTGTGGCGGCAGGTGTCCGGCGCACTGGAGTGGGTGGAGACGGGGCTGCAGCTGGCGAGCTTCACAAACTCGTTAGTGTTCCTGGGACGAGGGCGCTACCCCACACTGGTGGACAGAGTGCTAGCGCAGGGCGTAGAGTCTGTGCGGCGGGAGCCCCCTGCCAGCTACGAGTTCCTCACCAGGGAGCTGCTGTGGCACACAATGGTGGTGGGTCTTACGGCCGTGGACTGCACTCAAAGTAGACTCACCTTTGTCTTTTGTTATTGTCCTCTGCTTTGACGCATGAATCGCCAGCAGAACGATGAAATGGAAGCTTGTTTACATTATTGGTTATTCAACATGCTCATATTAAAAAAAATATTAAAAATATGTATTTTGCAGAACTTATATTAAGTGAAACCTCATTAATGCAAACATTAAGGGACCATAATTATGACACTAAGTAATAATGGGGTTTGTAGACTAAAGAAAAAAATATAATGAAAAAAATTACTGGCTAACAGATTAGTGAAAATTTGGTATCCAACATGAACATGCTACATGTATTCTGCTATATGTATTCTGCTACTTGTATTCTGCTACTTGTATTCTGCTACTTGTATTCTGCTACTTGTATTCTGCTACTTGTATTCCATTGTTTACTGAGTACAGTACCGGAAATAATTTTGTCGTCCATAAAAATTGTAGAGATATTTATTTAGGAACAATTATTTATACATAAAAATTATAACAACCACACGAGTCTGCATCTTACTACGTTATGTTAGGATTATGTTCAAGTATTGCTTCCTCTTTAATCTCCATCTTTCAGAAAATAATTACTCTGGAACATTCGCAGCAGAATATCTTTCTTTTTTCATTGAGCAGAAGTGGGGAGGTCCTAGCGATGGGTCGAGTCTCGAAAAATCGAGTCGAGTCGAACTAACAAAGATTTTACTCATTATTCAACTCCAGTTTTTGTCTAGCAGGCATCGAGCTAATGACCATTCAAGTTGAATCACTGTGCTTTTAGACTATAAAAAAAGCAACTATTTGCACCTGAAAATCACTTTTCGTGTCTTACGGATCATAATTTTACTTTAAACTGCTAAAGTTATGCCAGAATGAAAACAATGGTTGTTTGTGATGTTAGGCTGCGATAAAACTGGATGCTGCACGACACGTGGCTTCCTCTTACCGCCTGTGGGGCGCCACCACGCCAGGCAACAGATAAGACCAGAAATGTCAAGGTTGACAGGCACAGTCTCGCAGTGGCAGCCGGCAATTGAAACAAGCCCCCATGCTATGGAAATAGCCAACTTCATCCTCCCCCCCCCCACCAAATTTTTCCAGCATGTGGGTTAGTAGAGATCATCCCCCACCCCCAACCTTTTTACAGAAAATATGAAATTTAATGGGCTACAGCAAATATTTTGTGAAAAATGTTTGCACACACAGCTGGATTCTTAGTAAAACTACACGTATCAACACCAAATTAATCTCGTAATCCTTACGGTATGTCCGATGGTTTTACTTTTACAAAAACAATATTGTTCTATTTAATGTCTCATCTTATAAATGGTTTATTTTTGAGAATTTGCTGCTGTTTCAAGTAATTGTTCTAAAAAAAACCACTTACCTGCAATACATTTTCACCCATAACATGTTATTTCGTTGGGATAAAACAAAAAACTGACAGTGTAGTTATAGAGATAATGCCCGGTGTCACTCTAAAAACTGACTGGTTTGTGAGAAGCTGGAAAATGCACTTGGAACAGTTCGTATATGTCGGCACTAATAAGAGCAGTTTTCATACTCTGCCACCAAATTCAAAACTCTTTTACACATTGAATATGTAGTGGAACTGATAATGATCAGAACTCATGCCACTCTGTTTCTCTTTCTAAGATGTAAGAGTATGCAGGATAATAGACGTTCATTAATCGATATGCAGTGGAAGTAAGTGAATTTTAAATGCAAACTAGAATTTGTGCAATAATTTTAATTAACAACATTACTAAGAACTATAGAAAAATATGTATATTTTGTAACCTTGACAATACTCTTCGTATTTTTCTCAAGACACCTAGCAGCAGTAATCAATGAATAATTAATTTGCTGGTAATTACATAATTCTATGGATTTTAAAATTATAATTTGTATATTTTAGCATTATTAACTTTGTTCTACTATTATTTTACGAATAAACATAGTGGTTTAACATTTTATAAAAGCTACATTCCATTTAATATTTTTACAAAGTGCAGTAGCCGTGTAATTTAAAAGTAAATAATATAAAACTACAAGCTCTGTAGCGATAATTAAATACTGAACAAGCACTTCACTAATTATAGACATTTGTTTCATTCCACAACATAAGATGCAGTTTGGGTTTTTATATCTCCGAACCTACATCTAGTAGCGATATCAATACATGCTGGATATGCTGGTGTTGTAGAAGAAAATTAAGAAGTGTTTTTCAGTTTATGTAACAGAAATTTTTAACATCCACATAAATTGCTAACTGATAACTAAACAAGTGATTTGTAGACTACAGCATTCTCACAGATCATTTTTGTTTGTAACATCTGAAACTGTGTAAGGTGTGTTGGTCGAGCATCTCTGGTACGTGTAAATTCAGGTCTCACTTGATCAGTGAATTGATTGGTCCACCTAACAATTGAGTCTAGCATTGATTCGTCAAAAAGAAGAAGCCAGGTGTCTAAAATGGTCCCTGCCTTTCTTGCTTCACCAATCACACCTGGAAGGTGAACTAACAAGTTTTGCTTACTGAATCTCTTTCTGTTTGTTGGAGCATTTTTATTCCATTGAATTCAGTCAATGACTTTCTTGTTCTTCATTCGGTTCGCAATGTAGCATTCCTCATCACCTGAATCTTCTTTATCATCTGATGATTCTTCACAGCTTTGCTCAGTTTCAGAATTTTCTTCACGCTCCTGAATATCATCTTGACTGTTGGTATATCAGAAACATCACCAAAGTTTTTTCTAGATTTTAAAAATTTTAGTCCATTACTGATTATAACAACAATGTTATCCGTCAGTGTTTGATGAGTGAAGAAATAAATACATGTATTATGTTTCGCATCTTTGCAGGACTTTGATCCATTCACACCCNCCCCACCCCCAACCTTTTTACAGAAAATATGAAATTTAATGGGCTACAGCAAATATTTTGTGAAAAATGTTTGCACGCACAGTTGGATTCTTAGTAAAACTACACGTATCAACACCAAATTAATCTCGTAAACCTTACGGTATGTCCAATAGTTTTACTTTTACAAAAACAATATTGTTCTATTTAATGTCTGATCTTATAACTGGTTTATTTTTGAGAATTTGCTGCTGTTTCAAGTAATTGTTCTAAAAAAAACCACTTACCTGCAATACATTTTCNCCCCACCCCCAACCTTTTTACAGAAAATATGAAATTTAATGGGCTACAGCAAATATTTTGTGAAAAATGTTTGCACACACAGCTGGATTCTTAGTAAAACTACACGTATCAACACCAAATTAATCTCGTAATCCTTACGGTATGTCCGATGGTTTTACTTTTACAAAAACAATATTGTTCTATTTAATGTCTCATCTTATAAATGGTTTATTTTTGAGAATTTGCTGCTGTTTCAAGTAATTGTTCTAAAAAAAACCACTTACCTGCAATACATTTTCACCCATAACATGTTATTTCGTTGGGATAAAACAAAAAACTTACAGTGTAGTTATAGAGATAATGCCCGGTGTCACTCTAAAAACTGACTGGTTTGTGAGAAGCTGGAAAATGCACTTGGAACAGTATGTATATGTCAGCACTAATAAGAGCAGTTTTCATACTCTGCCATCAAATTCAAAACTCTTTTACACATTGAATATGTAGTGGAACTGATAATGATCAGAACTCACGCCACACTGTTTTTCTTTCTAAGATGTAATGTAAGAGTATGCAGGATAATAGACGTTCATTAATCGATATGCAGTGGAAGTAAGTGAATTTTAAATGCAAACTAGAATTTGTGCAATAATTTTAATTAACAACATTACTAAGAACTATAGAAAAATATGTATATTTTGTAACCTTGACAATACTCTTCGTATTTTTCTCAAGACACCTAGCAGCAGTAATCAATGAATAATTAATTTGCTGGTAATTACATAATTCTATGGATTTTTAAATTATAATTAGTATCTTTTAGGGTTATTAACTCTATTCTACTATTATTTTATGAGTAAACATAGTGGTTTAACATTTTATAAAAGCTACATTCCATTTAATATTTTTACAGAGTGCAGTAGCCATGTAATTTAAAAGTAAATAACATAAAACTACAAGCACTGTAGTGATAATTAAATACTGAACAAGCACTTCACTAATTATAGACATTTGTTTCATTCCAGAACATAAGATGCAGTTTGGGTTTTTATATCTCCGAATCTACATCTAGTAGCGATATCAATACATGCTGGATATGTTGGTGTTGTAGAAGAAAATTAAGAAGTGTTTTTCAGTTTATGTAACAGAAATTTTTAACATCCACATAAATTGCTAACTGATAACTAAACAAGTGATTTGTAGACTACAGCATTCTCACAGATCATTTTTGTTTGTAACATCTGAAACTGTGTAAGGTGTGTTGGTCGAGCATCTCTGGTACGTGTAAATTCAGGTCTCACTTGATCAGTGAATTGATTGGTCCACCTAACAATTGAGTCTAGCATTGATTCGTCAAAAAGAAGAAGCCAGGTGTCTAAAATGGTCCCTGCCTTTCTTGCTTCACCAATCACACCTGGAAGGTGAACTAACAAGTTTTGCTTACTGAATCTCTTTCTGTTTGTTGGAGCATTTTTATTCCATTGAATTCAGTCAATGACTTTCTTGTTCTTCATTCGGTTCGCAATGTAGTATTCCTCATCACCTGAATCTTCTTTATCATCTGATGATTCTTCACAGCTTTGCTCAGTTTCAGAATTTTCTTCGCGCTCCTGAATATCATCTTGACTGTTGGTATATCAGAAACATCACCAAAGTTTTTTCTAGATTTTAAAAATTTTAGTCCATTACTGATTATAACAACAATGTTATCCGTTAGTGTTTGATGAGTGAAGAAATAAATACATGTATTATGTTTCGCATCTTTGCAGGACTTTGATCCATTCACACCCNCAGTGTTTGATGAGTGAAGAAATAAATACATGTATTATGTTTCGCATCTTTGCAGGACTTTGATCCATTCACACCCAGCATCCACAAATTTTTATATAATGAACAGGAAAGCTATTTTTTGTCGGCACTGATGAGGCCCAGTACCCACGGATCGTCTATGTGCGTAAATGACTCTTAAACCGTGCAGCGTGCTACTAGTGTAGGTGGTAACGTATGTATTGCTCGTGTGCACTGTCTCAGTGCTCTACTGTGGCTGAGCACGGTTTCCGCTCCTACAGCCAGTCCCTTGCGTTGGCCGGAGCCTCAAAGAAACACAGGAATCTCGCCCTTATCTGCGCCTCCTCTGTGCTCCTTCAGTTTCTGCACATAGGCAGGAAACTCAACAGTGTTGGATACTTGCCTTGCGTGGTCGAAAAAAGTCCAAACTAAACTCGTCACTCAAAGTTAATGGCAAACCTAATCACCTCACAGGTGCTACGCAACTATTCACGTAAGTTTTGCAAATGATGCAACCATAATCTTTTTTTTTACTGGCCTTTTTCAGACTGCGGAATCTTAAAACATACTAGCCGGACACGAGCCAACTATTGAAGTTTTTATTCCGTGACCGAAACTCGATGAACAACTAAATTATCTTATTAAAAAAATGGTCGAGACCATCTTTATTATAATATAATAATAATTGTGTAATATTATTACACATACATAAATAACACACAAAATATAGGAGGCAAAGATTAAAAAATTTGCAAAACTTACGTGAATAGTTGCATAGCACCTGTGAGGTGATTAGGTCTGCTGCACCTCTGAAGTGGTAGGGACCGCGCCCATGAGAGTACTGACCCCTAGAGCAACAAAAGTTAAGAGACTAGACGAATGGGCGGGGCGCACCTAGCCACTGCCCACAACCATGGCGCAAAAAATAAAAAAATCATGCATCTGTGAGGTGCGCGCGACTAGCAGAAGGTTAAATTACACTAAAAACTCCACAGTAAATAACTTATTAAAAAAGTTACTGCTAGTTACGTAAACCTCCAAAATCTGTGAAATTTGCTTGCAGTGTGTGTGAAAAATAACTGCTATCATCCATTAGTAGGTAAAAATCTAAATTAATGTTTTTCATTCACCTTGAGGATAGGGTAACATAGGCACAAATTTTTATCAAAATCAACAATGGTGCAACTTCTTTTTTGTTTAAATTTGATGATTTCATGTGCAGTGATGCATAAATGAGACACAATACATGAACTGAATTATTTACATTTATGTAATTTTATTATTTTATCAAGAAGTTGAAAACAGTTATTTACTGAAACATTCAAATGGTGTGGCCATCATGTGGATGTGAACCTTATGATGAAAAAATAAAAGATTTTCAGGTATGAAAATACAAGCATAACCCTTATGCAAGGGCAACCATATTGCAGGTAAATGGGTTATGTTATTAACAATTTTATTACATAATAGCACCTTGTTCATGTCGATGCTTTGGTTACGTGCTGTAATTTTTGTTTTGTTATTGTGTGGTTCAGAATCAGATTGCATTTACTGCTTTGTCATCACAAGTTTATCAATTAATATAAATTTATATTTTATTAATACACGTCTTATTTACCTACGACAGTGTTTTTCAAAACAGCTTTTGCTCCTGTCATTTTATTTTTGGAATTGCACTGCTGTAGTTTTTTCCAAAGTTTTGTATTATCTATGGAGACCTGGAGTATAAATTTGGAGAGAAAATCTCTACTTGTTGAAGTATTAGCGTTAAATAGTATAAAAGTTTAATTTACCTACACAAAAGGTAAACACAGGCCTCAATTGCACACTGTGTTCGACTTACGCATGGTGCCCCAGTTTAGTTTTTTTTCATTAATTTCAATTCACTCAGTGCTAGTTTATGCACAACTTGGGGTATCATTTTGCTCAGTGTGTGTTACTCTATTAACAGAATTTTACATTTCATCAATGAAGTGTCTAATTTTCGTATCAGGTCGTGCAAGCATGACTTGGTGCACACATTTAGCTAAATAAATTTTTATGTAATTTTTGCATTTTCAATGTATGGCTTGTAGTTGTATTTTTAGGTTAACCATGATTTGATTTTACAGTGCCCTTCTTCCTCACCATCACTTCAGTTAATTGAGAGTTGATTGTAGTATTTGTAAATGATGACCCATTATACCAGAATGCACAACGTATGGCCTGCGTGCTGCTTGCGGCCCGCCAAACGAATCTTTGCGGCCTGCAAAAAATGAAGATGGTTTAAGAGAAACTGTAACAAGTTCATTGTTTGTGCCCCGTTTAGTCTGCCTTTCACTATTTGCTATTGCACCTGTAGTGTAACTGCGGTCAGTCTATATCTAGCGGCTAGCCCGAGAGGAAAGAATTATCTTTCCGGAGTGTTTTCGGTCTTACTGGCGTGGAACGGGACCAAACGAGTGTAGTGCATGAACGTGGTAATGCATCTGACACCCGCTATGTGCGAAGTGCGGCAACAACACAAGGGCTTCTTCCCCTCCAGCCACGTGGTCGCGCATCAAGTTACACATTTGTCTGGCATTATCTTCAGAGTTGCACACTCATTTCCGTATTTCCTTGCATGCGAGTTGTTGCTGCCGAGACTTTCCGAAGAAAAATGTTTGCAGTGCTACTTTTTAAAATGAGTGGGAAAAAGAAATGAAAGATTGTATCAAAACATAGGCTGTATCATTTTATCTTTCGTTTTTTTATGTATATTATTATTTATATTTTTTATATATATATTTTAATATAATTTGTTTGGAAAATAGGTAAACCATTATTAATATTTCAATTAGAAAAGTGAGGGGCTAAATGCTAAAAGACTAAAATATGTCTGCAGCCCGAAGAAGTTAACATATTCTAATTTTGGCCCCCACCTTCTGTCAAGTTGTGCAGGTCTGCACCATAGTAGGTCGTGGTTTACATTCCACCATTTTTGTGTTTCTTCTGAAGTTACATGACAGAACAGAGAGGATCTTTATAATAAACTTAAGTAAAATCATAAGGGATCTACTCACACATATATTAAGGCAGAAAAACTCAACAGGGATGCAACTTTATTATTATGCCATTAGATGTGCACAAATAAAGGTTTGAAGAGTGCTGACGTACAAATATTAGCTTGCAGAATAAAGATAAAAAAATGTGTTGATTAAATACAAGTTACATTAAGTAAGAGTTGACACGTGATTCTTCCCACACATTATTATTTCAACTCTGCATCATCACGTACGTCACGTGCTGCCAAGGTAGTCAAACCCCGAATGGCCGCCTCCAAGGCCAGCACCCATGTAATGAAAGGAAGTCACGTCATCACCCCGGCTGCTTGCGAACCCACTAAGAAGCAGAAGCCGGCATGCAAGAGTTTGCCCCTATGCGATTGGCGTATACCGCCCGCACAGCTGCTTAAACTACTCTGTCGCCACCCCGTCACGAGATGGCAGCAGCGTTGCCACCCAGCCCGAACCCGAGGGGGTGGTGGCAGAAGATTACTGAAGTGCTCGAGACTCAAAGGAACCCCCCCTGCCGGCAGGAATATAACACTGTGCACCCGGCAGAAACGCCAGTTGTTCATGTAACTCGCCTTAGCATCAGTCGTGCTAAGGCTCTCTACTACACAGCCACATAGTCGTCCCTCCTGAGGACTCTCCCAAGAGCTTCCTGAGTTCTAACCAAATATTTTTCACTGATGCCTTCTCTAGGAGCAGTCGAAGAGTCATCACTACCCCTGACACTTGCCGTTACGAATCACCACACTCGACACGTACACCACGCGTGGTGCCCCGGGTCCCTTCAGGACTACAAGCCACATCAGTTGTTTTCACTGCTACTTAATTGTCAGCTCTTGTCTGCTCTTCAAGTCAGGCTGAAGCCGACAGGCCCCTTCACCCGTCTTGCTCTAATGCAAAGTCCGTGGAACACCTAGTGTGTGTAGAGGTCACAGCATTCTATTCTCTAGAGAATAAAACACGTACTCTAGCTAAATTCGGTCTTTCCTTGCTCTGAAGGGAACGTGTGCTTTTTCCATAACCTTGTTAGCATCGCCCTCGAAGGGAGCGGCAGGGGACTGTGAATTGGCAACAGTTTCCGACCTAGAGTAGGACTGTGTTAGCCCCTAAACAGGACTGCACGTATGTCGCGCACACAACAGCCAACGGCCACCCATACTGTGGACCAGGTACAAGAAGGTACCTGGTGCGTACATACGGTAGAGCCTCAACCTCTATAAAGACACACGATGAAGTATCTGGGTCAACTAAGTCAGCCAACACATTCCTTCCATAGCATATAAACTCGCAGGAGGGGGCGCCAGGCCTGACAAGGCTTGACCCAGGCACTTCTGGAATACACTTTACCTAGGGGTTTGTTGCCTGCTGTTTTCTACAGGGTGAACATTAGCATCTTTCCTGTCCATGAAACTCGCTCACTGACGAGGAAGCAGGAGGAACACACGGAGGACAGCTGCTATCCTTGCATCTCGCCACCCCTAAGTAATCAACTTACACCAGCCTTCAGTCGCAAGTCCCCACGGGAGAGAGCACAAGCTGCCTGACACTTAGTGGAGCCTCACTGCACTACCCTCCCCGCCAACTTCTTTGGCCTCCTGATTACGGTTCCCGGAGCTGCCCATCCCATGTCGAACTACTCCTCCAGGGGTACACTCTCATCGTGGGAGTGATTCCATTTGACCAGCAGGCCAACAGTGGGCCAGCAGCACCAGCGAACCCATTTCCGGCCAGCCAGCCGGCACCTTAACCACAGACAGGCAGCACCCGAGCCAGCCACTGCCGAAGGGAAGTGACACTAGTGGCAATCCAGTCCAACCCTATGTGCCCAACGCCCGGAGGAATCACCTCGCCCTCACACACTTTGTACCAAGTAGGCGCCCGACGCTATATAAGAGACGTGTACGAGGCTGACGAGTCATAATAATGACGCCTCCACGGTAGAGTTCACCCCCTACCTGCACAACTGACTTGCACAGAAACAAAAACACTCTACTTTTGACGTTACAGCTCATTCTGTAAGCCATCACGCATCAAAGCTACAGAAAAAACTACTCTGAAGAAATATTTTAAACGTTTACTCATGACCGTAGCATCAATGTTATGTTAGATGTCACTGTGACACTCAAATAATGATATAAATCTTATTCCCTAATCAAACCTGCCAATGTTTACGATTCTCCCATAATTTTTATGGAAAAGCAGATCTCACATTTTTGCAAACAGAGCTCNTCAAACCTGCCAATGTTTACGATTCTCCCATAATTTTTATGGAAAAGCAGATCTCACATTTTTGCAAACAGAGCTCGTATTCAATGGGTTTTTGGGATTTCAAAGTTTTGCAATTTGCTGTCCTGTATCAGTCATGTGTATTGCAGAGCTGCTGTTGTGCTGATTAGTTTCATGAAGCAAAACTTCAATGCACTACGCTTTTAGTGGAACAGAAACTTGACATTGGATTAAAAATAATTATGTCTCAGAATGTGGTGACTCTAACCTCCTCATTCTATCTATGTAGATCCACACCAGCAAACAGTTTCCACCATCACAAGACTCGCTCTACAATTAATAGTATTTTTATGATGTTTACTAAAAGTACCTGCAGGGTTGATATTTCATTCGTGGTGCGCGATGTATTTTTTATACACAATTTAGACTGAATTGGTATTAGTCATCTCCTTATTGATATTCAGTGCATTGTAGTGGAAAAATTTCAAGAAATATCACCTTTAAAAAGTAACAAATACTGTATGTCGAAAATATAGAACCTTGTTATTAACAGCTGAGTTTGAACATACGTTTTTGCTGTGAATGTTTGATATTGTGCATGTGGGAAATGAATGACAGCAGCAGTTGCCACAGCCAAAAGAGGGTTTAGAGACAATGTTCTGGTGTACAATAANCATGTGGGAAATGAATGACAGCAGCAGTTGCCACAGCCAAAAGAGGGTTTAGAGACAATGTTCTGGTGTACAATAAGTATTAGATGATGTCAATTGACGATGTTGTAATGATGCATTGTGAGCAGTCAGCAGTCTCTCTGCTTGTAGGATATCTTCACGTTTGTCCTGCCACTTGTCAACTACCACTCGGTGCGGAGGAAGTTGAGGAACTTGCTGGGGAAGCATGGTGCTGTGCAGCCTGCCTCATGGACGCTCACGTTCACTCCTCTCACCAGATGCCCTGTCTGCGAGGACAGCCCCGTTAACCCGTACCATATGGGCTGTGCCCACGTCTTCTGCTACTACTGCCTGCAGGTGAGTACACGGATCTCCCCTCTGTAGCAGTGGTGCAGAAATTAAAGATCATAATTGAGGATTTGAAACCTGAACAGCACATAAGATCACACCCCAGGGCTAAATGATGCAAAAGTAGTGATGGTTTATTTATTTATCTGTTCTTTGATTCTACCGATTTAGTCTAGAATTGAGGAATCAAACACTAGAGATTTTTAACCACAATGAATTTACTGTTCTGAGAAGAAATCATGTTTTTTTTTTTTNTTGAGGAATCAAACACTAGAGATTTTTAACCACAATGAATTTACTGTTCTGAGAAGAAATCATGTTTTTTTTTTTTACATACCCAACACGCACACACTCACTGCGCACACACACACATACACAGAGAGAGAGAGAGAGANGTTTTTTTTTTTTACATACCCAACACGCACACACTCACTGCGCACACACACACATACACAGAGAGAGAGAGAGAGATATATATATAAAATTATATTACTCTACTTCTTTAGCACAGGAATTTTACATGTGCTATCCATTTTTTTGCATTTTACATTGTGAATTGTACAAATAGTTATTGAATCATAAACTTGCCATTTGAGATGTGTATACATTGAGGTATAAGTATTTTGTTTTTTGTAAGTAACCATATCGATATAAACTTAACAAAAGGCGTATAAGTTAAAATACAGTAGTGTGGGAGACCAATTTACAGTGGTAGGAAATGACACAAATTAAACATTGTGTAACTTTGTGGTATGAAAATTTCAATATGTTAATATGTGGGAAAAGTCCAATACTGCTATGTGCATAACAAAGCATCTTACAAGTTCCCACAGAGTTGTAAGTGTTAAGAAGCACAGAATAAAAGTTGTAGAAACACAGGTTGGACGTTTTGATGCATTGCTTGCCACCTGAATCGTTTTACCTACTTTGTGAGTCAGTATTGGATGCAGTGGGAACAGGAGGGCACACACCCGTTGAGAAGGCTCGGGTTGATCCTGGTGGAACACTGGCAGAGAGGATTGTTTCATCATGCGATAGGCTGTAAGCACTCCATGGGCATCACTGTGCACTATCCAGGGATGTGTCACAGCAGCTGGGGATACGCCTGTGTCCACCAGTACCATATCCAGGTGGCTAGCAAAGTATGTGTGACCTTCTGCCAGGAATAGGCAACATGGCAGCTTACGTATTGGCGACTAGTGGTGTTCAGCAACAAATCACAGTTCTGTCTGGTTACAGATGACCACTGAATTCGAGCCTGATGACGTCCTTGCCAGCACTATGATCTACGCTTCATTGTAAAACAGCACACCGCCCTGACGAGAGGTGTCATATCGTGGGGTGCCATTTCCTATGATTCCTGCACCCCACTGGTGATGAAGGAACCCTGACTGCATTGCAATAGGTCCAAAAAATCCTGCAATCATGTGTGTTCCCCTTCCTGGTGCAGCTGGACAACTCAATTTTGCAGCAGGGTAATGCCCAGCCTCACACAGCTCGGGTATCTCTGGCCTGCCTTTGCGATTTCAACATGATTCTTTGGCCAGTAAGGTCCCCAGACCTCTTGCTCATCAAGAACATTTGGGACCAAATTGGATGGCATCTTCAGCCAGCGGCAACTATGGCAGATTTGGAGGGTCAGTTGCACCAGCTGTGGCAGAATCTTCCTCAGGAGAACATCCAATCCAATGTTTGTCTGTCTCCAGGCCCGACCGTATTGGCACCTGTCTCTGTTCTACAGGTGGGCCAACACCATACTAAGTGCATCCTGCATGTTTTGGTCTCCTGCAATACATGTTTGGTGTGGTACAATATTTTGATGTTTTCTGTATGCGTAACCTGTGCCCCTGCGATGGTACCTTAAGGATAATCAATTTTTTTTTTNACAATATTTTGATGTTTTCTGTATGCGTAACCTGTGCCCCTGCGATGGTACCTTAAGGATAATCAATTTTTTTTTTGTAAATGAGTGTATATTAAGCTGTACAAAATCTGAAAAATATGTATAATGAGGTAGCATATTTATCCACGTATCTTAACGCACATTGTATTATAATTTCTTGGATTCAAAAGATGAATTGTGTAGGATATGGGGTAACTTTCTTCTTCATGTTTTAGCAGGTGCAGATTTAGGGTGCAACAGGTGCCACTGCANTTGTGTAGGATATGGGGTAACTTTCTTCTTCATGTTTTAGCAGGTGCAGATTTAGGGTGCAACAGGTGCCACTGCACAGGACGCCAAGTAAAAAGAGGTGCTGAAATGTGTGTTCAAATAAACTGAAGTGTATAAAATTTTTCGATTAT
The DNA here is from genome assembly GCA_002778355.1 of Clitarchus hookeri. NCBI lineage: Eukaryota > Metazoa > Arthropoda > Insecta > Phasmatodea > Phasmatidae > Clitarchus > Clitarchus hookeri. The sequence continues at coordinate 8,587 of NQII01009269.1, read as the reverse complement.
TCTAATGAACATAACATTTGCAGTTTTACTGAATGACAAGCATCTAGCAAATTGAATGGTGGCAATTCACGAAACTAAGAGAGGAAGGTTTTTTTTTATAGTGTAATAGAATCTACCATCACTGTAAAGTTGGGATAACAAAGAAGGAAAAATGAATTGGATAGTTAAACAGGATAGTCTCTGCTTCACAACACACACATGCACTGTTTCCCTGCTGTAATGATGCGATGAGCAAGTGGACGGAAAAGTATCCGCTTTAAATATGACCCCTATTGTACATGTTTTGCCCGAACTGTGACTAGGCGACCTTCTAGCTAAGGCAATTAGAAAGTGCGGAGTAAGGGGCAGCCACAAATGCATGCAGAGTATGCAGCTTTCATGGAAGATTACTTGCAGTGTGGTCATATGGAACTGGTAGACAACCCACATGAGAACTTGAAATTACCACAAGGCTTCGTGTCCTCTTCAATGCATCCACCAAGATGCAACATGGTGTCAGTCTTAATGACATGCTGCTGACTGGACCCAATCTTTAGACAGATATCAGTGAGATTTTACTATAGTTCCGTATTCCAGAAGTAGTTTTTACAGCTGACATTAAGCAGTAAACATCAAGATTATCAGCAGATAGTGTGGTGGAACTCCCCAGACGAGCNTAGTTTTTACAGCTGACATTAAGCAGTAAACATCAAGATTATCAGCAGATAGTGTGGTGGAACTCCCCAGACGAGCTCATAAGGGATTATCACTTACACACAGTAAGTATTGAGTGTCCTCAGCCCCATACTTAGCCACCCGTATACTCAAACAGCTTGCAGAAGATGAGCAACACAGGTTTCCTAGGGCTGCTCACATCTTGCAAACAAATGTGTATGTAGATGATGTTACAGGGGTAGCCAGTGCATTACAAAGAGAGAAAGAGTTGATAGCAGTGTTGCAGGGTGGATTTCAACTCGGGAAGTTTTCCAGTTCTTATCGGGAAGTACTAGCATGGCTGTCTCCAGATGANCGGGAAGTACTAGCATGGCTGTCTCCAGATGAATTGCAGCCCTCCCAGCTGCTGTCCTTTGATAAATACAACTCTTATGTTACTAAGGTGCTGAGATTGCATTGGAGTACTACCTCAGATTGTTTTTCATATCATATAACTCCCACAAGCATGAGTCCAATTTTCAGAGATTGCTAGGATTTCCGATCCACTTGGATGGTTGAAACCTGTTCTCCGTTCCGCTAAAACACTTATGCAACAGTTGTGGCTCAGTGGGACTGGCTGGGATGATGAGCTCCCGTCAGACATTCTGCACAAGTGAGAAAACTTCAAGACCTACCACTGCTGTCATACCTGCAGTTTCCTCGCAGTATTCCCGAAGTTCTGCAAGCTGTTCATGAATTGCATGGATTTTGCGACAGGTCAGTGCTATTGTAATATCACCCAGGGGAAGAAAATAAGCTCCGTGACGCCATACGCTGAGCCCCTTAGCCGCCAATGAAGGAACAAAAACACTGCGAGGAGAGAGAAAACAGGCTGCCATGCAAACCCCTTCCCACTTCCCGCAACCCAGGGAAGTAGCTGTACAGCAGTTAAGAGCCAACTCGGAGAGAGAAAAGTCAGTGGCATATTCACAAAATGGCCACGAAGCCCCGTGTGCTAACTTACGTCACCAGGAAAATGCACAAAAAACCAGCATGACCGAGTCAAGAAAAGTACCCAGAAAAGGGAAACTGCCCGGACTCATCCTACACACAGATGATCACGCTCACGTGAAAACAAGACCCCGCTGAGTAAACAGTTGGTGCGAGGCCACCAAGTATGAGGGAGCAATGACTCGGCATACCTCACGTCTCTGTCTCTGCCTCCAGAGGACTTACCCTGCGAGACACCAAGACGTCTGCTCACACCAGTTCCTGCGCCTACCGTGAGATTGAGAGGGGAGGGGAGTATAGCACCAGAGACTCCACCCCTGGCAGGCCAACCAGCAGCGTAGGATTGGGTGACTATGCCCTGCCTGGGGGTAGTCACACCATGTCTACCCACCTCAGCATCTCCCAGGCAGCTGCCAGGGAGGANGTCGCAGCTGAGACCTGAGGCCATGACCTCCTTTCCTGGGGCTGCGTGTCTGTCACCTGATGCCTTCGAGCCGCTGCCTGCCAGTCCATGCTACTTGCCAACGCAGAGACATCAGATACTGTGGCGTGCCTGCAGAGCAGTCGTAGAGTTGAGGCCTCGGCTCCCACATATTCCTGGCCAGTTCCACCAGCAGTTCGAGAGAACCTAGCCGTTCCAGTTCCCGCAGCACTTCGAACTGTAGCTATTCCAGCCAAACTGCAGCCAATGTATTGAATCTGAACCCGAGCAGTCAGTGATTCCCTGTTCCTGCTGAGAACTACATAGGCTGTGTGGAGAGTTAAGCCACTCTCTTCACCTGCTCAGAGTTTACATTGCCAGCAGTGCTACAATGTGTGTATTCAGTAGCTAGTCTCCCTCCATGTTTTTAATTGTTTTAGTGTGTTCCTGTAGACTAGAGCTTGTGAGTGAGTGCTACAATTGTTTTGCTTTTATTCCCCTGCCGAGCCAAAAGCAGAGCATCCCCTTAATATGCAATCAAGTGTTGCCGCAGTGGAAGTACGATAAATGAAAAGGCATTGCAGGAAAAGTGCTATCTCCTACCAACTTAAAATAAAAGCTCTTGCTGCAATAAATCAACTTTAGGTTGCAGATCTAGTGTTTCAGTACCAACAAAACTCACTTTACTCATATTTAACTATATATTTTTGTTTATGCAGGCTGCCTTTCTCACTGATATTATCTTATTGCAAAATTATGTGCTTTGAAGATACACTGAAGAGCCAAAAAAACTGGTATAGGCATGCATATGCACATAACAGAGGTATGGAACCAATCAGAGTAACGCTATGCGGTCGGCAGCTAGATCGGTTATTGCATATTAGGCATATTACACGATATTAGGCAGGTGTACCAGTTTTTTTGGCTTTTCAGTTTACATCAAATGCAAGACTGTTCATATTAGAATTTTTAAACTTTGAGGACTAGAGAATGATTTTGGGGTCAAGTATTTGCTTCCTAACTTGTGTGTATATCAAAATGCAGTCTTGTATATGCTTGCAAGGTTATAGTGTTCCCAACATACAACAGTGTTTTCAATAACAAAATGTAATTGTTCACAGCCTAGTATCATGTTAAGTAAGTTGTACAGCTACAGCCAAATGTTACACATTACATTAAATGTGCAGTGGATGTGATCAAATGTACAGGTTAATATCCATGATAGATGTGCCGATAATTAGTGTGAATAAACTGTAAATGTACAGATATTACTGATATCCAGTACCGGTTGTCAGCTGTTAGACCAAAACCACTGAAAGGAATGTGCAACACAACCAACACTATTAACTTGGAGTAAGTGGCATGCGTGTTGGCTGCATTGCCCGAAATTACAATATGTACTTTTTCACTGATTTTGCAGTAAACAATTGCAGTGTTCTAAGTGCAAGAAAGTGCAGTTATTAAAATTTGGCACATAACAAACCAAAATACATAAGGCCTGCTGTAATTTAATTGGTGCCACATTCATTATACCATACATATCTTAACATTCTCAATGGAAAATTGAAATTTTCATACTACTGAAAGAAGCCAACACAATCGATTTAATTAAATGCAGGCATTATCACAAAATGCCTTATTTACACGAGTGGCAGTTTGCTTTTTAAAAATTATTGCTGATAACACCAACACCTTATGGAATATCTAATTAGACTAAGTGCGATAAATTTAATTTTTTTTTTTTTAGTTCCAGGAAAATTTAATGTCTTTTGGAAAATAGTGTTGGTGAAATTCTAAACATTACTGTCCGCTAACTGGAAGAAGGAAAAAAAAAAGCCTCATTATTGTTAGCTTAGTTCTGTAAGCAACTAAATTTGGATGGCAAGCCTATAAGTGTTTTTATGGCGTGTATTGAAGTGGTATATTATGTAGAATAAAGTTGCCTGGGAAGCAAATTAGTACTTTTTAAATGGTTTTTGTTGTGAATGTTCACAAAAATAATTGAGGGTACAATTAATGCCATTAATTTGGAATATAATAGAAAAATTCCCGAGCCAAGAACCACAATTTAATATTGTCAAAAAGAAGCAGCAATACAGCAGGAAAGTAGTAAATTTTTTTTGGAAAGACCTGCCTACCTTTCAATATATGTTTGTGTTTCAATGAATTATTTTGCCTTCATTGCCTGGAAACTTTTCGTGGTACCATGTCTATGTTGCACAGAAAGAAGAGCAACGTTTCAGCATATTCTCTGTATTTTTTTAAATTTCAAATAGGATATCACAGTTTTAAATTAAATTTTCTTCTTGCATGTGTCCCATTTTACTGCACAAAGTACTAAATTTTGCCCATCTACTTCCTGGTTGACCAGTGGTTTGCACAATATTTATTTTATATGGTTATCCCTAATACTGCATAAATAAAACTGTACTAATTAATTGCCACAACAATTAAAATAACGCAAACATAATAATATAGATATTACAACCACAAATGAAGCAGCTAGAAGCACCAAAATAAAGTTGCCACATATCTCCTTGCCTTCCTTACTTCATTTGTGGAGACCTGGTCAACTGGGCATTATAGCATAATCTTTGCTAATGCCAGTGACAAGTGAAAACGATAAGTGGTTATAAATCAATCATCTGTGGCATAGGCGTGTGCAGGGTCAGGTAACTGGGAATGCAAATTGTAAAATAAAGAGATTAATTTGACGTTTGAAATACAACGTAAGAATATATTTAAACAGAATCCTTACAAATAGTCTACACTAGATTATGAAACATATTTTTTATTTAGTTACAGTTTCAGACACGCAGTCTGTCTAGTAAAAATTTACGTAATTGGCAGCATTTTTAAAAATTGTCTTAATGACTTGATGCAGTGGAGAATGCAGCTGCACCCCTATGATCTGTGGCACTGGTTGTCAAATGTTGCAGGCAAACCGCTTGGCGGACGCCAGGTTTGAATGCCCGCTGTGTAGCTGTGTCGCAGAGGATGGCAGCAGCATCAGGCCAGTCTGTGTGGGTGAGCAGTGACCGAGGCTCGGTTAATCATTTTGTGCAAATTCCCACTGCCATCACAGCAAGTGGCAGTCGCCTAGACTCCTGTTCAAGTGTAAACACAGTGGCGAAATTACTGTACACAGTTGTACTTTATGGGTTTGTAAATACGTATTTAGTAAATTATATATTTTCTTAAAAAAATTTTTTTTTTAAAATGTTTTATATGTAAACATGAGGACTAATGAAAGCTGTGCATAGTTTCTACTTTCAGCACGCAGAATGTCCTCCTACATGTCAATATAAACTTCACAACGTGAACAGCTGTATACTTTTAGGTAAATGATGTGGAAGTTCATATGTTTTCAAGTGATGTGCATTCTCACTTTATTTCAGTACAATATTGCAATATAGTATTTGTTGATATTATTCATTGGAGATGCATCAAAATTCCACTGTAATGGTGCTTTTCCTTTATAAATAAAAACGGCAAAAATTAGTATTTTAATACACATGTTATGTACAAGCAAATTTCAGTCAGTGCTGCCATTATATTACACATCATGAAACAAAAGGGCTGTACCAAGTCGCTACAAAATTTTAGAGCACACCATCTTTGGTAACTTTAATCATTTCATAATACACTTCCAGACCTACAGTTTCTACAACATCTAACTACATAAAATTTTAGCTGGATGCTTTTCGTATGAGAAATCACTTTTTGATTGAAAAATTCGAATGTTTATACATACAGTTTATTTAAGACATTATGGAAGGGACTGAAAAAAAATTGAGCTCAGTAACCAGGAAAACTTATTAAAAGGTTCAGTGGCGCCGACTTCTGGAAGGCAAAGCTACTTTTTCCCACCCAAAATTTACCAAGGAAGGGCAGAGGGTCATTTTGCCCCTCTAAGATTCTCATGTGTCTTAACGTTATTCATATGCAATAATTTGTCGATGAATGTTGCATAACACTAGTGTTTCCTTGTCTAATAATACATTCCAATCTAAACAGTTAAGGGATCTTTTTCTTTATAATTGCAAGCGGCCATATATTGGATCCAGGCAACTTCCATATCTCTGTAGTGTAACTTAAGTATTGCCATTATGTCCAGCAAGATATAATTCACTGTCCTCTGCCCTTTCAAATGATGGAGATTTGATGGGAATTTTTACAACCATTTGAGAGATTTGGGCAGCTCTTGACAAGGTCGTCTTGAGAGCCGATGAGGGTAAAATGAGGTGAGAGCTTCCCGAGGCTGTACACCCAGTCATTGAGATCCTCCGTCCAGGCCTACCAGATGCAGCTCAACCAACCAGCACCAGTGGGCAGACAGCCCGCCGTCGCCACCACCCAGCCGNCAAACTGTTGAGGCCTCACCTCGCAGTTAACACTGGTCATCCGTTTGGACCCCTGGTAAAGCTTCCCAAGACTGTACACCCAGTCATCGAGATCATCTGTCCAGACCTACCTTTAGACCTAGGTGTCAAGCGCATCGACGACCTAGATGCAGCTCCACCAACCAGCACCAGTGGGCTGCCAACCGCCGTCACCACGACCCAGCCGGGCCAGAAAGTCCACCATTGGACCAACCTCGACGAGCACCTGCCGACCGACTGTGGGAGGTAAGCCAGCGGATCTGTCAACACCCCGCAGTCGCAAACCAGCTCTAGCACAGATCGACTTCGTGCCAAGCAGGCGACCTACCTACCTACCCGACGCTCTATAAAGGCTAAGCGCCAGATCTTAAAGACCCTGCCACATTAGGGTCTGTAAACCCCTTTTACCTGTGCGCCTGATCTAGCACAAATGAAAAACATCTTCTATTGAGGTATAGACGTGTTCTTAGACCGTCACGTGTCACTGCTAATACCAAATAAGTTTTTAGAAAGCCAACAAATGGTGTATTTTTTGTAGCACACATACAAATTAATTAAAACCATTTGTTTATAGAGACAAGAATGGTGATCACTGTTGTACATCAGTGGTACTAGGGGAGATCTTATTGTAATTGATAATTTAGTGGGGAATGTTTTGCTGCTTAGTTTATCTGATGTGTGATGGACGACTATGCATTCAGTTTCTTGAGAAATTTTGAATAGAATTGACTTTTGGTTTTACCCAACGCACTTTCATCTCCATGCTGTGGAGTTTCGTACGAAGAAGAATTAATACAAATTTGTGTCTTCGGGAATATTTTTTAAGTAGCTACATACACAATAAATAGTTTTATTAGTTCTCAAACTCATAACAATACAATACGAGCTATAATATTAAAAAAAACCTGATACAACATAAAAGCAATATATATATATATATATGGTACATTTTAATTGCTTTAGTTTACCATTCCTCAAAACCAGCGCGTACGATGCTATAACCTTGACAGTGACATTCCGCACACCCACCTGTTCAACAAATAGTGTAGCCATGCTTCCATTATTTTTAACGCTTCTTCATCTTCTGCAGCATATGGCTCTGGAGAATGTCACAGTATTTACAATTCACAAAGTCAAATCTTGAGAACATGTTCGACCATCAACATTGTACGGGTTTACACCACCAAACTTTCACTCCTTTAATTTCTTAAATTTATTTATTTCTAAAACACCAGTAATATCCCTTAATTCATACATTCTGAAGCTTTAATGAATTTCTCACTAATATCAGCAACAGTTTCCCAGCATAAATATACATCCAATAATCCACTGTTTGTCATCCAAAAATTTTGTTTACAGCAAACACAAAAAATTTTACGTGCTGCGAAAGGGTACATTCTNATCCACTGTTTGTCATCCAAAAATTTTGTTTACAGCAAACACAAAAAATTTTACGTGCTGCGAAAGGGTACATTCTCAGAAAAGGATGCCTTATCTTATATTTAATTTACATATGCTAGGGTACTTAACAGCCCAAAATATAAACTTTTCTTTGATCTATTCATTGCACAATCAACAGTCCTACTAAACCTAAATGCTCTTTCCATTGTTTATTCTGCATAACATGGAGAGTATATAAACACTGCTAAGTAGCATAACAAGACACAGCTGTGTTGAAATGACATTATTCACTTCTACAAGGATGAATTATCTCCACTTGCATCCCATTTTAATGGTGGAACATATGAAGATACGATACAATCAATGTACTAAGACTTCTGCTCAAACAAATAACTTTCAGAAACAGTGTATTTCGTGGAAAAACTTTTACTCAACAATAATATAAATAATATAATTTCTAATACATTCACTTTTTTTTTTGTAACCTGTGCGTTAGTGAAGTGAAACTCTTTCACGCAGACAAATAAGAACTTCTGCCTTGTGGATTGCTGTTGCAACATGGTACACAGCACAGCAGAACTACGTACACTCATGCACACCAGTGCTTAAAGCTTAACTTGTAAGAGGTCTGCGAGAGCAGCAGCTAGCTCCCGGAATGGTGGTGTTAACAGGTAATGCCTCGACCTTCAAACTTGGTGACGTACTTGCGCACGTACTCAGCGGTCTTTTCGTCCAGCCC
>NQII01009268.1:0-54062 GCA_002778355.1 Clitarchus hookeri | reverse complement strand
GTGCAAATATTTACGAAAATCGATACCCATGAATCTTGTTGAAACTTATTTAACGAAAGTAGCATTAGTGTTGTCGACACATGTCTAGATCTCAGCACGGTACACTGTTAATTTCTAATGAGTGTCTGAAACGTCTCGCAAAGTATGGCCAATGCTGTTGATGCTAATTCGTGTTTACAACCAAAGCACTCTTTGCGGAAACTGTTTTCTTGGCAAAAATAGGAGAAATATTTTCGTCATCGAATTATTGTACGTGTTCCAGTGTTATGTGTTAACGGGGCCATTTTTGGGACAATTCAAAAGCATTACACAAACAACTGTTTAAAATATATAAAATCTATGGTAACGTATTTACTACCGATGGCTTAAACTGTCAAGTGTTGGTGAAAAGATAAGTAAAATCTAAACATAAGAAGTTAAAATCAAATGCTTTCNATGGCTTAAACTGTCAAGTGTTGGTGAAAAGATAAGTAAAATCTAAACATAAGAAGTTAAAATCAAATGCTTTCAAGAAATGGGAACAAAAGGATTACACTCCAAGAACATTTTCTTTGTATTGCTACTGTTGTATATATAGACATATATATAAATATATATACACATATACTAAAAGTAGCATTATACTGAACCCTAGATAATTATAATATTACTTAAAGACGAGCTGCCGGGACTACAGTCTCTGTTTTAAGCTCTCGTAGATCCCATATTTCAATTTAATGCTAAAAGAAATAACAGAAAAATATTATTTTTATTCACACAATAGTTTTTATTGTGGTAGGTGTTATGTATACGTAAGTTTTGGAAGGTCTTGCAGACAAAATTTAACTATTGAAGTATTGAACACAGCGTAAACCACTGGCATTGTGGGACATGTATCAGAGGCCTATGTGCGAGATAACGTTGTGCCTTTCCACCATCACTTGGCAGCTGAACATCTTGGTGCAAACCAGTGAGCACACCAAAGTTTACACATCTACGCAAGTATATCAGATCGTTATACCTGACCATTCCTTACTGACTACAGAAAACATTTATATTTGCTAGAACGTTTTAGAAACCTCATTGATCTTATTTGCTGGCTTATTTTTAATTTCTAGTTATGGGCTTGGCCTGCTATGGTTCGGTTTTTTCCCCTGTGTTCAAGCCGTAACTTAAAAGAAAAAAAAACCAGGAAAACTTCTTTCCTTATTAACTACTATGTTTTGGCATTTATTTTTATTCCCCTTCTGCGAAATTTGCCAATGAAGAAATGTTCTGTTAGAGTTTCCGGCCACGAAAATTCAGTCTTTCCGGTATTGCTTCGCACCGTGTTTGACCAAACGTCTCAAGAGGCGCTAGTAAAATTTTAAGAGCTAACAAGGATATAGCAGCAGTGCTGCCATACGTATACTGAGAAAATCTACGGGTATATAAACTAAATATCTGAAACAGTAACTACTCGTAACTATTCAAATGTGTCCATACAAGGAAAACAAAGTGATGGGTTGATGGTACAATAGTAGAGGAATTATGGGGACCTTGACACATCAGGAAATGGGACCGGAGAGTAAGAGCTGTTCATGTTCTGTCATTCCGGTTGCCCAGAGAACATTTTGGATCCATGTGACCATGACCTTTGACCTTGACCACGAGACATTTAACTTTACTCCGGTGAGCTTTGATCTTGACCCCGTTACATTTAACCCGTGCCCCGGTGACTTTTGACCTCAAAAAACCCAAAATATACAAAAATAGAAAAATTGTAAATGTATAAAAAATATTATTAAAGTATTAATAAAAAATATTTCAAATTATTAAAAAACTTACTATAAACAATTACTCATTATAATTTTTTTTATGAAAATGTATTAAAACTTTTTTTGAATCTTATATTTTTGGAGGTCCCACTCACCCGCACCACCCTTCAACTATACTTATTCTATCATGTGCGGCCATCTCGGTTTTTTTAGTTTGGCTTTTGTTTATAAATTGCTGAAAAACGCCGTATTTGTTTTTTTCGTTTATCATTTATTTATACAATGCTAGAGGATACAATCTTTGCTTTTCGTTTGTCATTTATTAATGCATTGCTGGAGGCTGCCCTCCTGTTTTTTGTTTATAATTTGTTTATACGTTGCTGGAGGCCGTCATCTTGGTTTTTTGTGTGTCCAGCAATGTACAAACCAATTACAAACGAAAATAACCAAGATGGCGGCCTCCAGAAATATGGAAACAAATGACAAACAAAAACCAATATGGCATCCCCCAGCAATGCATAAACAAATGACAAAATAAAAAACCAAGCTTGCCGCACATGATAGAATGAGCATTGGTGAGGAATCGTGAGGGTGGGGGCCTCCGGAAATGAAAGTTTTTTTTTTCAGTAAATTTTTTGTTATTAATGTCTATAATTTTAACAGTTCTTTAATAATTTTTTTTATAATTTGTTATATTATTTTAATTTTTGGGTTTTCGAAGTTGAAGGTTACCGGGGTAAAGGTGAAAGGTCACTGGGGTAAAGTTTAAATATCATCGGGTGAAGGTCAAATGTCAAGGTCAAGGTCACATGTATCCAACATGACCACCGGCTGACCGGATTGACAGAGTACGAATAGCTCTGACGCTCCTCTCCGAGGTCCTGATGTACCAAAGTCACAATAATTCCTCTACTTACAATTTTTTTTTTAAGATATCTTGTAATAGCAACAAAGCTGTTCACTATGATCTAGTCTGTGATTATGTGAACAATTATAAGTATATTTGCGGGAGCACGGCACTATTATTCTACTACACAGAGGTTGGCTGCTTCAATATCAAATCTTTAGAAAACTCGTACAGAAGCAAATAGATCATAGGCATTCGCAGGGGTTGTCATAACATACAAGGACTCGTGGGCTTANAGGGGTTGTCATAACATACAAGGACTCGTGGGCTTGACATTCATCCTGGAATTTTGGACGTGACAGAATCTCTGAGGCCCAGTAGATGCCACAAAACCTACGTATTAAAAAAGTGATCTGCGAATTTTCGGCCGAACATTTTACTCAGTGCGAACTATTGGCAACAAGACCGTCACCATACCTCTGAATCCACACAAAATGCGCACAGTTGGAATATATAATTATATCTAGGATCATTGACATAAGCCACCAAAACATGACTACTATTATGAAGGTTTTGCCAAGGTGAAGTGAGTCTACAATTTAAACACACAGAGATTAATGTAGTTTCAGCAAAAGTACAACACTTTCATAAATACGGCGGAAAAAAAAACATGTTAAGCTTATCAACCCGAATATTTTCATTTCTGAGACATAGTTTCGTTACTCAGCTTATGAGTCTCGTATAATTTACACAATGCCGTAGGAACAAAGTCAATCTTGCTAAAAGTCAAATTTATTTATCCAACAACACAATCTCCAGGAACCTATATACATTTCTGCGGCCGTGCTGCAGAAATTATGCTAACACAAAAAATAATAATTTCTCTGAGTTAATTAAAATTTTATTCAACAAGCTTTAAAATAAAAAAATAATAATAAATTTTATTTTTTTTGTAAAATTGTTTAGTGAAATGTGGTGATAGTAAGACAGCGAGTTTTCAGTTGCTTCAATAACACCTTAGTCATCTGCGTGATAAGTCCTCGCCTATGTAATTCTTCGTTGCCTGCAGTGCCTGTGAAAAACCAGTTTTACGTACTCAAGACCACATGTAAAACACGGGACTCGGTGCGTGTTTCCGTGCATGTTTGCTAGTCTCTGAGTAAGTTCCTATATTGCAGTGAAGAATAAATGACGGAAACTATTGCCAGATTTTTTACCGCGTTCCCAGGTTCAGGTTACCTATGCGTTTCGTCGGCTGAAGGAGCGAATTCGTACGTAATTATTAAAAAAAAATTTTCTTCAAATGAATATTACGCTATTAAGCCATTTTCCATATATCACATTTATGTCTAGAATGCTTTTTAAGCTGTAAAGATAAATGTCTTTACTGAAATACTTAACCTTTTTGCTTAAATATGACGCCACTTAATTATATCATTAATGTGTATAAATACCGCTTCGTATCTTTTTCATATATATATTTAAGTACAAAATCGTAAATTAATCTATAAACTATGGGAGAATATAAATCTGGAAGTGATTCATTGCTACTAAAATTAGCTAAAGTCACTTTTGGATTGTAAGATAATTATGGCGTAAATAACACGACAAAATTCTTATATGATATATCACCGCAAATGTGTTTTATTAGTGATTTCAGACTTCACAGGTTTTCAGGTACATCCAGAAATGAGATTTAGTCCTAATTAAAATTCCAGTGCTACTGAATCATTACTTGAGGACATACGAGGTGATATACCTTAAAACACGTCTAAAAGTTTCCAAATAAATAATTATTTTACTTCTTGAAATTAGTACTTGTCATAGAAAATTAAACTCATTTGAAGTTTCATATGACGTTCTATAATAAGAGAATAAAAATTAACCCAAATTTTGTTAGAAATGTTGCAGTATTTAGCAAGAAAAAATAAAGATAGCAATAAACTGATAATACTAAGTGCTTGAAAGTGATGTTGAATGCTTATTACATGGTCCGCTGTAATCCAAGACGTAGACAAGCTACAATTAAATGTGAACCAATTGCACAAGAAACGGAAATATATGTGTGTTTAAAGTCTGGCTTTTTCTCAAAAGAATTCGCGAAATCTTCCCATTCTTAGTTAAAAGCAGGCTTAAGTATTCAGGACTGTCTTGTTATTCCACAGATTTTATGACAATACATAGGCTACGTTTTTCCTTTTAATTATCAGTCAAAAATTTTACAACCATGAAAATGAAATTGGAACAATGTGAAGGACACCTATCGCTGACCTTCCCAGGCTTTTTCGATTGTCCAAGGGTTTAGCCAACGGCCATTCACGAGAAGAAAGTGGTAACGGGGTGGAAGCACGAGGGGCAGATCGCGACGAAGCACCGTCACGTGGAAGTTATGGCGGGTAGAACTGCGAAGGGAGACGTTCTTCTCCAGGGGTTTCCATTGCCCCGCCACCCTTCGCTGCATCACTGCTGCAACTATACTATTCTATCCCTTTCCCTGTACGTATTGCAGGCATGGCCGGCCGTCACCGCTAAATGACACTACACTCAGACCGCTGCACATAAATCACTAGGTGTTTAAATTAATATCTGTTCATTATTTCTTCAAACGGCTACAAATTAAACTTCGGACTACGAAACTCTATCTTAAATTAAACCAAGTTTTGACACTTGCACGGATATACATTCGGCAGGAGATGCAATTTGTCGACACTTCTGCAGAGCACCAAGTATATAATCACCAAGTATATAATCAATTTGCGGTTAATTCTCACTTTTCTGAAGCCCTGCTAAAGATCTTCTTCCAGGATATTCCCCCGCCTCGTGCAAACTAAGCTTATGTAAGTATGGAACATTACACCACAGGAAAACGCACCGCATTTGTGCGCACGCAGTTGTAATAATATTTTGCATGAGAACTATTAATTACTAGACGTTACCAACACACGTGTTTCCTCACTATTCTTATTCATATTATTTATAAATGGCATACAAACAGCATTTCAATTTAACCAAGAAAGGGGTCTTTTGTTAACACAGTTATAAATCGCTTGTGATACATGGAATATTTAGGAAATAACAAAACACATCATACATGGGGTGATTTCGCAAAGGTTTGATTCATGAAGAATGAAGAAACAAAGAACAAAATATAGCCTTGAGTATATTTGACAGTGGCACTTCCAGGGAGTTCGGTAGAGGTCAGACTGGGTAGAAGTGTATGAGAAAGGGCGATGGGGGAGGGGAATGTCAACCTGCTAAATTAAGATATTTTCCTTAGTTAAAATTTGTGTGGCAATGGAGATGGAGATATCTGAGAGCACCAATGGGATGCCTTTGTTGATTTACAATACTCATCAATATAGATATATATGTGGGTTATACCAACAAAGAAAGATAGCTTATTGGCGATGTGTTGATTACAAGAAAAGTAAATGTAAAGGAACAATATCTACAAAAAATAATACTGTTGTAGACGAAGCAACTCATNTGTTGATTACAAGAAAAGTAAATGTAAAGGAACAATATCTACAAAAAATAATACTGTTGTAGACGAAGCAACTCATGTTTGTATTACGGACAATGCGGCAAATTAAGTGAAAAAAAACTGTCGTTAATGCAAAGAAACGTACAAGGGAAACAGATAATATGATTTCAAAAATTCACGTCTAAGATAAAAGCCTGCTCTGTAATCGAGAATATGATCTTGTGACTTCACTTTCATCACATAGAAATGCGAAATAATCATAACATTGCATTCGAAGAAAATATATTGCCCCTACATAAAGCCCGGTTGACTCTGAAAGAATAGGATTAAAGTAAAATCGCATAATTATGAACGACGGTAGAAATTTTCTACATTAAGACATCAACAACGGGCCAAAAGACAGAATATTTGTGTTTTCCAGCGAGAAAGGAAAATCTGCATTGACAAGTTGCTCTTCATTCTTTGTTGACGGAACCTTCAAGAGTTCAAGTAAAAAGTTCGACCAGTTCTTGGGAAGAAACCCACATTATTCCAGCAGTGTACGCATTGTTGTCAAATAATAACGAGAGACAAATGATCGAATTTTTTAAAAGCAGTGAAAAACAATGTACCAGGATGAAACCCTGTGACACTTACGATGGTCTTTGAAATGGTAGTCATCCTATCAGCTAAAACTCTATTTCCTTAAGTTGAATTTTTTTATTGTAACTACCATTTTATCCTAGCTCTATGTAGGAAAGTAAAAGATTGCGATTTTTTTCCTGCGTACAGAGAAAATGTAGAAATTCAACTTCATGTTCGAATGTTTTCGGCACTAGTCCATGTTCATTTAAAAATGATTGATGAATATTGTCTGTGTATTCACGAAAGAAGGCACCGGACTAAAGACTTTTATGAAGGATGAAACCAAAGGATTAACAGTTCAGCTTCAAGACATCAAGACCACACCTAAATTTATATTCACTCGTCAAGACTCTTCGAGAGTACACAGAGTACTATAGCCACTCTTGTGACAGCACAATATTTAATATTGATGGGAAAAAGAGGAGAAAAGCAGCAGTGAAGCTTCATCAGACGACTTCAGTGGCCATAAAAAAAGCCTCGAATTTGACGACAAACTGAGATATTTCGTTGTTCGCGTAACTTACTATCATACATTGGAATAAAAGCAATATATGTTGCACTGTCCGAGAGCTAGAAGTTAGTTATAGCTCACCTAAAATGAAACAAAAAAAAGTTTCTAACTCACATAGAGCAAAAATATATATGGGGAACTATAAGAGACCTATACCCCGTGGTATTCCCTCGAAACGACGTAAAATCGGCTAAAAGTTTCTTAAAATTTAGGCAGGTTGTTATATTGATATTCGTCCCGGGCACGTGCCACAGACTAAGTAATGACTCACCAAATACTATTGGGAAGAGGGAATGTCTCAAAGCAAATGTCACTCCGTGCAAGTGTCACTCAATTCTACCCCAAATTAATCACTCATGTTTGACCTCTAAACTGGTACGATACTACCCATGAGTGTNTCTACCCCAAATTAATCACTCATGTTTGACCTCTAAACTGGTACGATACTACCCATGAGTGTTGTGTCATTATACGTCACAAAGTATTTCCGGTTATATTTTTTCAGAAGATTTCGTTCCAAATTCTGAAAGTAATTTATAATCTANGTTGTGTCATTATACGTCACAAAGTATTTCCGGTTATATTTTTTCAGAAGATTTCGTTCCAAATTCTGAAAGTAATTGATAATCTGCAGCTGTTATAATATCACGTAACATCCTCCATGCATGTCTTCGACATCTGTGGAGGGAATGTTTCTCTGGTTTCCTAAACAAATGCAAAAGAAAGTGTTTTGCTATGAGACTTTTCGTTTTCTATTCTTCCTGACTTTACGGAGTAACTCAGAAATTCTAATTAATACACCTACAGAAATATAACTGCAAATATATGATAAGTGCTCAATGGAAGTTTGCGACAAAGTTGAACTTCTTTGATGTCGGATACTTGTTCTCACGATAAAGTTGCGTTTTTATCAATACCCTATTCTGTATTAATATTGTTTTGCCTATTATCCATTGCTTTCATCAGACGTCGTGTTTTAGAACTTCTTTGATGTACAAATATTTCCGCTCAAGTGGAGCGATCAAGACTCAATATTATTCAGTGATTTTACCGTGCCAAGGCTTTCTAAAAGCAAAAGGGTACACGCATTTTCGCAAATTATATTCATTAATTTTTTATAATGAAGGATTTCATACATGATATCTGTTGGTACTAGTGAGCACCAGGCCTCAAACAGGTGCACCAGTGCACTTGCACTTCCCAGGAGGGAGGGTGCCTAATGATCTCCCCTTTCCCTCTTAGCCACATCTGGCGACAACACTTGAAGGAATGTGGATGGGGGAAGCCCATGGAGTGGCAAGCGAGGACAGGGAACAGGTGGTATGAGCAGACGTCTCTTGGCAGTGTGCGTGTAGCATCTTCGGTGCATGTATCGTGCAGCATTAAACATCAGAATGTCGAAATTCGTTTTATTTCGCACCATCGGTACATGGTACGTGTTTCCATCAACACTATCAATGACTCATATATTATTTGTTAAAGTAACTACAAGAGCATTTTCGAAATAGTTTTTGTAGTGCGACTGAAAATGTTGGATTAATGTAATTTTCTTCACACATTTTTCCACGAAAACACTTGCCAATAATTCAGCATAACATTCAGTAAAGCTGAATTTACCAGTCAATGGATAGAATATAGTCGGGACAGAATAAGAAATATAATAACTCGTACATCCTTAATGGATTATAGAAAATATCTCCATCATCTCAGCGAAATAAATAATTTTTATTTAAAATATTTATTTGAGGGAATGAAGGTAGCAAAATATCTAATCTGCCAATCTCCTGGATTGAGTGATAGTCCCATTCTTAATGGATTAAACAACCAAAATTTTTGTATTAATACAATGAAGGTGTATGTATAAATTACATTAGAATTATTTGCCACAGCAGTACTATTATTTGCTCATTACGTAAAAATATTAAACGTATTAGCAAATTGGCACATTTAAATTTAAATTAATATAATGATTGATTTTGAGAACCTGTTATTATATTTTCATTTCACAACAATAAGGGAGGGCCACTGTTTAGACATGTACATAGTGACGTTTTAAATTTGAAACATTTTTAGCGTTTGAATTTCCCGTGTTGTGAGGCACAGTGGGTTGGAAGCCTTTATGATGTTTCTTTGTAGGGAGGTTCCTGTGTTTCCTGCCGGAAGCCAGTCTAGCATTAACCATGGTGGTAAGTGGTTGTGTTTTTATTACTCGCTCTTGTTATATATTGTTTTTATTTAGTCATGTATGTTGCACAATGCGAGAATGTAACAGTTTTGGTCCTCCAGACCAGATCTATACCAAGATTTGAACGTGTGTTTTGTGTATAACAGTGTCTTTCGTTTTGCCATGTGTTTTGGTTTGTTTCGTCGTGGCACGCTCGGTGCCTTTCGTTTAAGTGCACGACTTCCATTTATAGTTTTTGGCATACTGGGTGCTTAGTATTTCAAGAAGTGTGGTGTTTTAATTTTAGTTATGACACACCTGGCATTCAATTTCCTTAATACGTTTTTTTTTTTGTTTTTGTTCACTTTGTTACGTATGGGAAGTACTTTCGTTGTGGTACATGCGAAGAAGTCGTAATTTTTAAGACTTACATTTCACTATTCGAAAGGAATTTAAAATAATGAAAGGTGTTCATTATTGCGGCGGTTCCATGCCTGTGGCATTTCATTGTTCAGGGGAGTGATGAAACTTCCTTGTATGCTTTTGTCTCTGAAGGTTTTGGTATTCTTTTTCTTCGCTATTATAACTTGTTTTGTGTCTGCATTCGTTTGTTACCCCAACTGGTGATACATAGTTGAGGTTACGGTTGGACTAGCACATTCTTTACCTCACACTAAGTCATCAATCTAAATTGTTAACGTACATAATCTAAGCAAGGCCGAAGTAGATTCAGAGCTGGTGTGTCTTAGCTTGACTGAAAGCTGCATCAAGCGAGCCATTGAACTCGCATTGGCTGTTATCACAGATATGCCCAAGGAAGCACATTGTTTTTGGTAACTGTGCGGGATTTCCCTAAACTCCGCGACCACTTCAATGCTGCCCATGTAACTGTCGAGGTGGCAGAAACAACCGATTTTGATTTTGATCAATGTGCTGCACACATTGCTGACTTTGAGGAGAAGCACTTTGCCAGTATATCCATTGTTGACTCCATAACTATTCAGTCCAAGGAGTATTTGACATCGTCGATAGGTCATAGTAGTGGTTCTCATGTTTCTCTACCAAAGATTATGCTTCCCAGTTTTGATGGTGACACAAAACAGTGGTTTAATTTCTCAAATTTGTTTTCCACTCTTATTACCAACAACAACGATATCGCACCAGTGGGAAAACTAGCTTATCTAAAGACTGCCCTTCAAGGTGAGTCTCATGGTTTGGTACAGTCGTTGCCTATGTCAGACTCCAATTTTAGTGTTGTTTGGAAACTGTTTACAGGCCGATATGAAGACAAACACCTCCTCGTAGGAATGCATGTTGATGCATTACTGCAAGTTCCTTCAGCTTCTATTGACTGCGCAAAATCTTTGCATCACTTACTGCCCATCATTACAGAAAATGTTTCTGCCCTGAAAGCCCTTGATGTGCCAGTAGAGCATTGGGACTTGCTTCTTTTATAAATTGTATTTAAATGTTTAGACCAGGTGTTGTACACACAGTGGGAGATAACCCTTTCGAATGAATTTCTCACTTTATAAATTTGCTGGGTTTCTTTAGAAGCATTGCAAGGCTCAAGAGGTAGCAGACTTCGTCAAATATAGAAGTGTATTTGTTCTTCCATCTAAATTAATTATGAAAACTCCATCTAACAGGGTGCATAATGGTGAGCTGATGTCCAAAAGCTTAGTGAGCTCTCATTCAGCATGTTGCTTGTGTGAGGGTCCTCATAGCATGTACAAATGCCCAGAGTTATGCAATGTTCTCTAGAGGATCGTTTCTAGGTAATTAAGATACACAATTTATGTCTCAATTCCATTGCAGATGCCCATCAAGTAAAACTGTGCCCTTCAAATTTGTCCTATCGATGCTGAGGTTCGCGACATAATTCGCTGCTGCACTTCGGGAAGACTGTCGACACTCAGAGACCTGAAAGTACTTCAGACTCCAGCTCCACATCACAAGAAGAGCCACGCTCAATTGTAACACCTTTCAAAGGTTCAGTGTCAGTTGTATTGTTGTCCACTGCAAGTTATTTATTGTCAATGCTTCTGGAGCTGCTGCTGTTCCAGCATTACTGAAATCGGCAAACCAGGCAAG
This sequence comes from Clitarchus hookeri, assembly GCA_002778355.1. Taxonomy (NCBI): domain Eukaryota; kingdom Metazoa; phylum Arthropoda; class Insecta; order Phasmatodea; family Phasmatidae; genus Clitarchus; species Clitarchus hookeri. Next base: position 42,602 of record NQII01009268.1, on the reverse strand, counting down.
CTGCATCAGTGAATGCTGCCTTCAAAATATTGGGCTACCTCTCAAAAGAACTAGCTTAGCTTTTTAACACCCCAGTCAATATTGCTATGTCATACATATCCATTATAATGTCTCCTTAAAAAGGTAGCATTCATTTTTCTGTTTTTGCCACAGTGCTTCCTAGAAATACACACCAATTGCCAAGTGTACAGCTTCCTGGTAGCTCATCTCAAGTTGGCTGATCAAACCTTTGACACACTAGGCCCAATTGATCTGCTTATTGGTGCACATTTGTCCCCGTGTCTTCTAATGGAAGGCAAATTTTATGGGGGCTTTGGTTTCTGTCCAAGGTTGGATCCTCATTGGGGTGTGTGGAGCAAAGGGGGTTCCACTATAGTTGGGTAATTTTGTGTTTTTCATTTTTGACTGTTCCTTTTCTATCTAAAATGATGAGACGTTTTGGGGAGATGGAAGTGTTCCCACAAAGTAAGCACCTATCGGGGGAGGCCATTCAGAGTGAAAACCATTATCACAAACAAACTCTAGGGAGAGTGAGGGAAGATATTCAGTGTCGTTACCCTTTCAGACGTCAGCACCAACCCTTGGTGTAACCAGATTTCAAGCTTTAAGACATTTCCTTCGTGTAGAATCATGCATGAAAAAGGATCTTCTACTGAGATAGATGTATTCCAGTTTCATGGAAGACTATTTAGAAAGTAGACACTTTGGGACCATCCCAGTATCACAAGTTTCGACCTCCTCACCAGCCTACTATCTCCCACACCACTGTGAAATAAAACCAGAGAGTACCACCACAAAACTCAGGTTTTCTATTCGACGCTTCAGTAAGTGGTTCGTTAGGTAGGTCACTGAATAGTACCTTAATGCCAGGTCCGAAGCTGCAAAAAGACATTGTATTTGTGTTGCTGTCCTTTAGCTCGCATGAGGTTGTATTCACTGGTAATATAAAGTAGATGTATCGCAAGATAAAGGTAGATTCCCAGTATTGCGATTATCGAAGAATTTTTTGGAATTTCTGTGATAGTGAGCTCATTCAAACTTTCGCTTGAAAACTGTGACAAACTGTATTTCTTCGGTAACTTTCTTAGCCCTCTGCACCTTGTAGCAGCTCGCTGTTGATGAAGATGAGAAATTTCCAGTGGCTTCGAGAGTTTTGAAAGCATATATATTGACGTAGTTGATGTAGTCACTGAGTATCACTGAGTCAAGTCTGCATTGGAAATTGGATGACATTTTATTTCTTTGCTTGCCAGTGCTACAATTTGAGGAAATTTCTTAGCAACCATCCGGCACTGCTCGAGTGGTTACCTCCTGAAGATGTGGAATTCAAGTTCTAGGTTTGGAATGGAGTCCTGACTTAGATAATTCCTTATGTAAATTTCAGTCTAGCTCAAATTCTGCTACCAAAGATGGACTGGGACTATGTACCACCACTGGAGACTGCCCAACACTAGAGTCGTATCAACTGCGAGCTTCTCCTGTTGTCACCCCTTAGCCTTCCGAGACTAGTGAAAGGTTTCCCTGGTTGTTCGCACCAGTTTCATGCCGTTTGTGATAGCTGAGAGTTAGGGTATGCTCCAGCAATCTATTTGCATGTCCGTGAGCCAGGGACTGAAATCAATATATACTTACTTACGGCAAAGTCACAGATGGCACCTATCAAGGTTTTTATGATGCCTCGTCTAGAGCTTTGTGGAGTCATGTTGTTAGCTCGTCTCCTGCATCATTTTGTTGAGATTTATGTTAACATCACTCCATCATCAGTTGAGACCTCGGCATATTCACAGGTGCTACTTTCATGGCTGATCATGTCTCCTCGTCAGTTAAAATCTTTTGTTGCCAATCTTGTGAGACAATTTAAGTAATTTTTACCTGCAGGACATTGGAAACGTGTCAGGTCAGAGGACGACCCTGCTGACTGTGCCTCTCGTGGTGTGCTACCTGCTCGACTCATAGAACACCCTCTTTGGTGGTCGGGACTTCCCTGGTTGAATGATCCTGGGGAGCTGTGGCCATCCAGTCAAGCCTTGAGTGATACACCTAACCCCGCTGTACTGGAGGAACAGAATCTGCACACACAAGTGATGGTCATTCATTCGGATGAGTTAGCTACTCTGATCACTCGTTTCAGCAGCTTAACTAAACTTCTTCGAATTTTGGCGTAATTTTTTCGTTTCAGCCACAACATTCCGGCTCCTCAGACTTTTCATCTACTACCTCCGCTGTACTGGCAATTGGGGCCTATTGTCGAGCTCCTTCCAGGCAATGTTGTGGTGTCTCGAGTGGTCAAAGTTAGTGTCGCCACGGGAACATTCAAAAGTTCTGCAATCAAGCTCTGTTGTCTGCCATTTAAAGAATTGAAATAAGTTATTTCAATGCGGCGGGTATGTTTGGACATGTAAATTTCGTAAAAAGTGGCAGCAAGTGTACTCAGTAACACTTTGTAATTGGAACATTTTTAAAATTTGTATTTCCCATGCTGTATGGCACAATGAGTTGGCCGCTTTGGTGTAGTTGCTAGCATACTGACCTTCCCCAAAGACGTACCTAGAAAAGAGGGTTCACATTTGAATTTTGGCATGTGGGAGACGAGTCGAACTTTGACATTGGCCGGCCGGTTTTATTTAACTGATTCAATTCCTCCCGCTCTTACATTCCATCCGCGCTTTGTCTTGGGGACTCGTTCTTTAGCTGTGTTTGGATCGGTCATTAAAGTCACTAAATCGACCACGTGACAGAGTTAGTAACTAAAATATTTAAGGGACTAGCCCTACATTTTTTGAGCTTGAGAAGCCCGCTATATAAACCAAATACACCTCGCAAACACGTTTAGAATTTTTTACTGCCTGTTTTCGTGCAAATTGCGTGAATTCAAGCAAAAACAAGGAAATAAAACATAACGATAAATCACTCGTGCGTAATTTTGTACGTCGCTCATTTGATGATTATTGAGGAAGATAATATTTAATCAAATTTTTGTTAAACAAATCACGTCTTCGGAATTTTTTTTTTAATTCGGAGTTTGACGGCATTATCAAATTCTTTAAGGGATCGAATTAATAATAACTCAAAATTATTTGTTTTCTTTTCATTTACCAAATAAAAACGAAATATTAAAATATTTAGCAATGCAGCTCCGAAACTGAACATAAAAATTTCTACTTAGTAGATTTTGAATTCAATGCCCTGAATTTCATAAATCTTAATTAGCAAATAACTGATTTCTAACAAAGAATTTCTAATCCTTCGGGAATAAAATCCACCTATGTGTTCCACCCATAAGAAAACCGTTATCAGGCCGTAGGTTTTACCTATCCATTCGCTAGAGCAGGAAAAAGAATTTTAAATAATTTAGTTTAGTGGAATCTAAATAAGAAAATAAAGCGCAAAGTCCAAAACGCGTCGGACGGGGCGGGAGAATTAATTGCAGCTGCACGAAGGGGTAGAGTTGTTTATTTCGGCATTGACAGCAGCCGAGAACGGTTTGGGTGAGAGCTGCTCCGCTTGTGCATATTATCTGTTGGAAAAACGTAAGCCTCGCTGCGCGGTGTTTAACAGCGCGTTAGTAGCGAGCGATTTTCTCAGTAAGGTATGTATTGCGCCAGCAGTGTCACGTGGTTTTACTCCCTCCAGCGGTGAGAGTCCGGGAGCGCCCTCCCCTACACTGCCTCCCCTATGTTCCCTCCGTCAAAGATGCAAGAAGATAATTTTTTTCATTTGAACTTTACCATATTCACTTGGAGCGCAGCACCTTCTCCATTTAAGGAGGCACGAAAACAGACACAACCATACTCTACCCTACTGTCATGTCAAAATATTTATAATATACCTGAATATGTTGTGCGTTTATTATTTATCAAGCCAATAAAGGGAATTTCTTCCAACATTATGTAACTCATGAAATCATGATGTTCTAAAAAAAAAATCCAGTACTCTGGAAATCTGATCAGTATGCATATAGGTACAAAGAAAATAATTTATTTCATTAACAGTGATATTTTGCCAGTTATCTACCTATAATTAAGAACCAGTAACCAGTGCATCACCTGGAATGTGACGTGTTGTATCGCTATATAAAACTTAATACTGCTGTGGTCACTTATATAAATATATATATATATATATATATATATATATATATAATCTCAATTTGTTCGTACGTCAGTTAAGAGGTATATTGAAATAAACCTACACATTTTGTGAACACTTAGCCATTTTCAAAAAAACTTACAATTTTTTTAGTTATTGGTCCCTCCGGCTCCTTGTGATTATAATTAAGGAGGGCAATGGGCGCCCTGCATCCCTCTTAGATGCGCTCCTGTTTCTCACTGTGCTTGAAGCAGTTGAGGGCGTGGTTCAGGTGTGTAGCTACAGCTCCCACACTGTCACACATCCAGCGGCAGTGGTCCCTCGAGACGAAGGCAAGGTCGGCCTGGAGTGTAGGCCGAGTCCTTTGCCGCGAATTGTTTCCGCGCGCTTTGTCACGTTCCACGGGTGCTCATAAAAACCGCCGCCGCCAGCAGTTCCAGCACCCTTGGTCTTGGGTGGGGTGGGGCGAGCGAGGGGGCTCCGTGTCCCGCCCTCCCCTTACCCAACATTGAGGAACCATTCAGAGAAACGAATGTGAGCTCGCGAACGGACGTTTCTGCTGGAACTGAGCGCCGGCCGGGTATCTACTAACAGTATAGCATTCGGTCGCACTCCGCTCCGCTGGCCTCCGGTGCTTGCGCTAACTTCCAGCACACACTATCCACACGAGCTCCTTACTGTCAACTGGCATTCAGTAAAAACTTCATTATTATGTTTTCATTATTTTATCTTTTGCGGCAACTCGTACCTAAGTGGATCTCCAAGGGATAAAATAATATTTATTTTCAACCAGCTATTGAAGCAACAGTTTTGCCTTTGGGACAAAGTCAAATGTGAGAATCATGCACTACCAAAAAAAATTAATAAATAAATTTTTATAAATATAAAAAATATTGTTAAACTCAGCAGTATGACTCATTACGTATTTTTCAACAAATATGCGTTTTCGTGAATTTTTAAATATGTAACTCAAATGATGTTATAAACAACGGTTTTAATTTTCGGCGTGTTATATTTAAAACTTTTATATTTTAGAACATGGTTATTAGATAAGTAAAAACTTAAATTTATTTTCTTAAGTCATTCATGATATGATTCGTAAATGACACAGCACATATATCGAAAAAAAAATTTTATTTAACTGAGTTTATTTTCTCTTAGCGATATATTATGTCTTGTGGTAGCTCTTGATGTTTTTTTTTAAGTGTACATTAATTATGTTCGGGAAAAGGTAACTTTCGTTTATTGCGGGTTTCAGAAAAATTATCTTGCGTTTATGCATATGAATTTTATGTATGTATTTACTTGAAAGTAACAGTGAATATGTTTATGAGAAAAAAACTTTTTCGCATCAATGGAATATTTTCTTCTATACAAAGTTCTTGACACTTTCAGGGAAGAAAAATTCTTAAATTTGCTTATACGGAATCGGCCACTTGTGAAAGAAAATATTTTGGTTGAAATTTTTTAAATTGCTCTAATATATTAAGAACCAAAATTATGAACGTAATTTTAACGATAGTAAAACTCATACAAACCATAGAACTTATATTTTAAATAGTAACAAACTATTTATAACATATTAAATAACCTAATGTGACCCAAACAGGTAAGGCAAACCACGCAAAACGTTTAAAAGAAAGCAATGTTTCATTTTTTCCTTCCTCTACGTTTATCGTTGAGAATATATAGTTACAACATTTTAATAAAAGCTTCCAATTTACGACAAACTGAAGAAAATACGAAAATATAGGCTCCTTTGCGTAAAAAAACATTTTATATAGAACAATTCTATTTAATTTCCCGCGCTAAAAGAATTTATAAACACTTCCGTCAATTAATAGACTGTTACCGATTAAAATTAAAACTGTGATATAAAATTGGCGTCTGTTACTAATTCGTGTAGTGTTTTGTTCACAACTGTAAAGATAGTCACCGAGAAAAGCGCTAAAATGCCCGAGTGGATAATAATTTTGTACATTCGAATGAAATTCGTAGACAATTCTTATCTAGATATACCTAATACTTATAAATAATTTGATGGCTAGGAATATAAAGGCCTCAAAGAATGTCCTGCGTAATAAAATATAAATACGGAAATGAAAACCTCTATAACTAAACCCTGATTTTCTATTTACACCTCTAAAAATTACTGTACATATATTATGCAATGTGAAACAAGATTTGATGATGGGTAAATTTGGCTGTTGACGTGCTTCCTGAGTGTCGTGATTTCATGCAAAGTTTATTATAATATACGAATAAGCACGATAAGAGGCTTCTAAAACAATTATATTTAAGGCGAAATACGAAATTAATCAAACTTATTATATAAAACATAAGATTAGAGCAAAATAAATTACATTAAAAAAGTGACGTGTTTTTAATAAATTGTGATTTCTAAGAGAGACATTTAAATGTAATTTAAGAGAGGTAGCCATACAGTAAATAATAAGAATTTGGTGTCGAAGGATTTAAATTTTGTTCAGAAATATTTAAATTATTTATATTTTAGGTTATCAACAAAATTATTTTAAAAAAACCTTAAATTGATTTGTATACGTAGTTTTTATTAGCTTGGAAAGTTGTAACAAAGTTAATTTTTATTTATAATTTTTTTTGTAAATCGCATGACTTTGTGATCTCAGACTATTAACAGAAATAATATGTGTATCGGTTTGAGAATGCATAGGCGGGAATGACTGAGCGAAGGTACTGTTACAAGCCAGGCGTCTACGTATATGAAACGGCACAGGACGTCAAACCTTGCGCGTCTGTGCGGGCTCAAATCTCAGTCAGTGTTTAAGTTGGATTTGTGCATTCTTGAACCTGTATTTAAAAAGGGCTGATTCAGAAGTCATGGCAACTATTGTTTATCACCCGAATACGACCCAACACAGGAAATGTACTATGTAGAGTTGAAAGTGTATGACATGTACATTTTAAAGGTGACACCTCGTGGGATATGGATGCAGGAATGCCCGGTAAGAAACCAAGACAAGAATGGCAGCTTGAAATCACCGTTTAACTGATATATTCTCGTGCAAACTGTATACACTCTTATGAAATGGTACGTATCGTACGTGAACGAGCTGTTTAACATCCTTCAAAGTGGTCTCCAAGATTATCCACGGTTCGTTGCCAGCGATGCGGCAGACATCGTCACAGCAATTCGACGAGAAGTGGCTCACATTGACAGATCTCATGCAGCCGATGGTATTTCCCGTCTTTCTCATCGCAGGCAACGAACCGTGGACAACCTCGGAGACTACTTTGAAGGATGTTAAACAGCTCGTATACGTACGATACTGCCCGTTTGCAAGAGTGTATACAGTTTGTACGAGAATATACAGATTAAACAGTGATTTAGAGCAGTCATGCTTGCCTTGGTTTCTTGCCGGATATTCCTGCATCCATACCCTATGTGGTGTCACCTTTAAAACTTACATGTCGTATACTTTCAACTGTACGTTGTACATTTCCTATGTTGTGTCATTTTCGGGAGATAATAGTTGCCATGACTTCTGATTCAGCCCTCGTATTAAAAAAAAAACACTATGTTAAAAGCCCTTGCTTAAATGTGAGCAATGTGTACGACAAATTCCACTACTCTTCCCGTGCGCCCACCAAGGCAAACCGAGTTCAATGCCCGGCCGAGTCACTCCCGGATTTTTTCATGTGGGAATCGTGCTGGACGCGCCACTGGTCGGCGGGTTTTCTCAGGGATCTCCCGTTTCTCCCGCCGTTTCATTCCAGCGCTGCCCTATGCTCACCTCGAGACCTCGCTGTTAAGAGCCGCCCAAATCTCTTCGCTCACTGTTTCCGCGCACATCGCAATAGATTGCAGTCACTGAAATTCTGCAGACTACAGTAACAAACTTCTTCATAAATTAAAAGAGAAGACTGTAGGTAGGCGCTATCCTACGTTTCTTTATTGTCATGTGTGCTTCTAAGTCATGACCACGTAAAGGAATTTTTAAAAAATACTAACTTAAAGTATTTCAAAGGAATCATAATCGCGAAACTATTGTACGTTTAAAAGGGTATAAAGTTTAACTTGAAAATTCTTACATTACCTCACATTTATATGGAGAGCTTAAAAAAGTTACCGCCGAAAAATGTTCCTCTCAACTTTGAATTCTGATCATGAACCTCAACTAAAAATGTTTTGGTACAATCCTGTACCTGAACATTTTTTTTTAATTTTTTTTTTTTTCGATTCTGGCAACTTGAACAAACGCCTAATACGATACGAGAAGTTTCTACTGTCCAGAATATGCAGTTTCGATACTGCTGGCAAACACTTTTGGTCATTTGGTCACTGGTAGCCATTTTCGATATCAGCTGTGTGAGGCCCTGTTGCGGGGCTAGATCGTTTACAGGACGCTGAATTTACTGGAGACCGTGGAAGTAGGGCACAGCCAAGAAAATCAGACGTTGATGGGTGATACAAAAGGCATTTTCCAAAGTTCAGAGAACAGAGTGTCGAAATATCAAATAGTCTTTCTGAATGTTCCATGAAAATGTAATACAAGAATTGTATTAAAATTTGACATCGTCATTATAAAAATACAAATTTAATGTAGCCTTGAGCGATCTAAATATTTTAAATATGCAAGCATTTTTCTAAACAAGTATCGAAACTTATTAAAACGTAATAGTCCTAGTTTAGTAAGTATTATTTTGATTTATTTTAGTGGCAATTGTTCCGAACCTTCTAAATCACTGAAAAGTGAATATAACGGTTAGTCACTGATAATATTTCCCGTGCTGCAGAAACGCATACATAAATCATCAGAGATTTAATAGCCCATCAGTAGTAACAGAAGGATTAATTATACGCTGAATTACACTCGTCCTATACGCACCTCTGATCAAAGAAAAAGATTTTTCAACGCCACAGATAAATAAAGAAACCAAACTGTGGACAGACTTTTGTTAGAAATATTTTTGTTCAACATCTCTACCTACAGTTTCCCTCACAAACAAACATTTTCTCTCGTGTAAATTATATTTAAAAAATATAATGTAGTCTAGTCTGCAGAAAATCTCATTTACTAAGAAGTATCTTGAGCCGGTAATTTTATCCACTTGTGTTTGCGCGCAAAGTAGTTTTTTTTTTAAATAGGACTTCCATCTTATTACTTCGTTTGTAAACATAATATGCTAGTAATATGTTACGTATAACTGCATGAATAATGTTTTCTTTTTGTGGCTGTTTGTTTTCTGCCTGCAAGAACAAAGGCAACCAAATTGTGAAATTCAAATCTCAGCCACTGAATTTTAGTTGAAAATAACGCAAAACGAAAACTTCATCCAGCACGGTTTTGTCATTAGATACCGTTTTGTCATTAGATACAGCAAAATCTCTTGAGTTTAAAATTTTTTCAAAAAGTGTAGCTGATATTTTTTGTTTGCCAAATCTGTCTGAATTCCTGCTGGTTCACAAACATGTAAAGTAAAGGCAGGAAACAGATGAAGATAAGATTCATAGCAAATGCAGACATATGTGAGGATGATGATATATTGAACAAAGAATGCACAAACAATTATATTTTGAATGACCTATACGTATCAAAGAAATCGTTTCTCGTTTATTCTATTAGCGTATTCTGCAGTTATTAGCGCCTCTCTACAGCAAATAGGTGGTTCTGTGGGGAAACCTTTTCTGCCTAGTAAAATGGCGAAGAGATAATATTACGCAGATGATGGTAGCAAGGCAAGACGGAAGTTAATTTAACAGAGCGATAAGACCTACTCATGAGAACACAAAAATCGATGTCGATAGAAGAAGATTTAGGAACTGCATCCAATGAAAGGGCCACCAGCTAACCCTTAACATAGAAATTCTAGGCATTGATGAATATTTTAAGTACCATCAAGATAGTGGTGGCATTATTTTAACGAATATTATAATAATAACTTAAAATGAATATACATATTTTATTGAGAAAACTTTTTTTCGAAATTAGGGTCTAGAATTTTTTTCTAACCAAAAAAAAATTACTATTTGTAGGAAACTCAAAAATATTTGTTACTGGTCATTAAAATATAGTTATTTCGATAGCATACACGATTCGCATCATTGTTGGTAACAAATTAAGTTAAACATAAAACACATAAACATTCGACTTACTTCTATCAACGGGCCACTGTTTCTGTCACATTCTTAATGGCTCTCAGCCCAGTAACGAAAACTTCAAAACAGCGCTACCGAATGATACGCAATCTAGTAAGAAGGAGAAAAATTGTTTCACTGTTGATACATGCAATATACAGTTTGTCAACTGGTAGTATCCTACACATAAATTACAATGTATTTGTTGTTTTATAATAATTACGCAAATTTTGCACATCTATCTAGATTTCGTAACCATTAACAAATACTTTTGTTACCATTGCAACATATTGTAGATTTTCTCATGCAAATATGACATGGTGAATTTTGACTTCATTTCACGTTATAATCATTCACGGTTACTTCACACTTTTCTGAAGCCCTGTTAAAATTCTACTTCCAGAATATTTCTCCACCTGTTTCAAACTAAGCTTTACAAAGTCTAGAAAATTACACCGAAGAACAAATCACCGAATTCGTCCGCTATCAGTGGTAATTATATTTTGCATGAGAACTATTTCTTACTAAGCGCTACCAGCACGCATGTTTTCTCATTGTTGTTATTTATATTTATTATAAATGAAATATTATGATTTATAAATAAAATACAGGTGAAACTTAAATTAGACGGAAAATGTTATACGTTCATGTTAACAGATGTATTAAACTCTTGTGATACAGAGCATAGTTAGGAAATAACAAAACACGTGATACATGGGGTGATTTTTCAAAGGTTTCACTCAAAAAGTGTGAAGAAACCGCGAAAAGACTATAGAAGTAAGGTAAAATATTATAAAATGCTACTAGTTCTAACGCTTGACGCCTCCAAAATTCATCAATGCCGCGTCTTACACAAGGAAACTAGTGTTCCTCGAGTTTGGAACACGTAATACGGTGCAAGAAAACCAGCGTGTCGACCACTTTCCCACCGGCACTACATTAAATCTACTGTTTCATGTCCCAGCCGCTCAAGATATTTAACTTTAACGGTGTAAATGAGACGTGAAGTCAAGGGATTTTTCATCTAAGTAACGAGTAATACCTCGTATTTTACACACAAATCCTCTGCGATGTCTACAACGTTTCTGGAACTTTTAAAAATCATAATTTCATTACACACGTTAATTAATGACCTGTAACACGTGTGCATTTCTGGCTAGATAAGTTAATGCAACAGTAGCTTAGATAGTAAGATGTTCTGTACACACGAACCACTGCTTGTTTATTGGCTGTTGCCATAGTGACAACACAGTATATATAACATTTAAACAGTGTGCACTTTACTTCGGTCACTCACCTTGCTGGCTTAAAGTTGAATAAATTGAGCAAGTCTCGTAACACTAATGTCGAGATGACCAAGTGCTATTTAAAAAACCTGTGAATCTAAAAGTGAAATACTGTGTGTTCACAAAATATTGTTATGTGGACCACATACAAATTTAACTGTAAGTTTTCATGTTAATTAAACAGAACACAGTACTTGTTAAAACAAACACCACCTCTTGTATAGTTTCTTCGAAACAACTAGAAGTTTCACAGTTGTAATCTTTACAACCAGCTTGTAAAAGAATTATTTTCATGAACATAGAATAATTTTCTTATGTAGTTATCTTTAACTCGCACGTTAGCAGATCTTTGATGATCGTCATTGGTGAGACCTTATTCTCGCGTGTCGAGGAGGCCTAATCATAGATGAATCGGTACGGATTTACTCAAAATCATCGATATATTACCGATTAGTTCAGAGACTGCTCATAACAGGATAGCCTGGGCGACACAATCTCTAAGTCAGCGATTTTTAAAGAAACTATTTAAGTACAGGATAAGGCCATCCTTTCGTTTGCTCCTGACCGCAGTCCGGATATCAGTTATGGTATTCAACTGAGCCACTCATAATTCCGGTAATTCCTACAGAAAACCGGTTTGGTCCGAAACCAACGGAAAGTTATAATTTGTGTTTGTACAATATATTAAAAATTGCGCAAAGAAAAATAAAGTGTTGTAATATCTTGACACAACTCTTCATATCGAAAAACTAATTTTGTATTGCGGCAAAGATATATAATGTCTTGATTTCTTGTTACAAATGGTTTAAATAACGTTAGCTAACATGCAGAAAATATTTTTGAATATTCAGTAAAACAGAAACACAAAGAAGATGTTTTTTTTTTTCTTTCTGCGAACATCTACAGCCTCTTAAGATACCAATACCAACATTAGGAATTTTTCAAATTCTGTTGAAAGCATGTAAGACTTTACATACATGTATTTTTCAGTTATTTTCACGTTAGGAAGACAACATAGTAGACGTTATTAAGAGTGATATGGATATAAAAAAACTTGCAAGAATACCTTGCTACATGGCTTGGGTTGAAACTGGTTACTTGGGCAGAACAGCCAATGAACAAATAGTTGAGGATCGAAAGAGGACTTCGAAGTTTAACTTAAGTCCACTGAACCTGCGAATATGCCCCTTAATACATAAATCCATAAAGAACATTAGCGAGATTTTAATGTCCGTGAAAGATAAATTATGCGCGTACATAAGTAGAAATACCGAGGTGTTTCTGGCGCAGTCAATGTTACTGGAGACAGGAAGCGGCCGGGACATGAAAGACTGCTTAAAGACTAGGACACGCACACGTATAGAGTGTGATGGGAGATGCACACACCGATAGGTTGTTCCGTACCTCGTCGTGGTGGTACCAGAAGATGTAGGCGGGCGGCTCGGGGCTGAATCGGATGGTGCACGTGAGGTTGATGGTGCTGCCCATGTCCACGTGCAGCTCTGGCCCGCCCAGGATGGTCGCCGTTGGAACTGTGGGCAAGCAACAGGCCCACCTCTCACTCCTCTCCCAACACAGCTGCCCATGCAATCCATTCTCTCTGAACTCAAGACAAACACTGGGGCTTCAGTGGTGCAGTAAACAGACCACTCACCTCCAAGAGCGTGATCAAGAATCTGGTGTTACATGTGGAAAGGTTCAAATACTAAATTGTGGAACAATTAAATTCATATATAAACGAATAATGTGCAAGGATTGGGTTTCATACTTAGGGACAACAAGGATGTCACAACCCACACATACTCCCTACACTTTCTTTAGTCAAGCCTAATTTCCACCACAGCAAACAATGTTTGATCACCAACGGAGACATTCCTCGATTTTCGCATGTGGGAAGCATAGTGACGTTAGTTCTTGGCCCATGTGTTTCCTCGAGGTGCTATTCTTTCCCCAACCACCGTATTTTGTCGGTGTTTGCCCCCGCAGCGTTCCAACCTGATTCTCTCTGATTTCCAGTGAAACCATTTTAGTTTTTCCAGGATTTCGAGTGCAGATTACAACACTCTGAAGCCGGGGTCTTCAAAGGGCACATCACGACCTTGAGGTTTCGGGTTACGATTCCAAGTAAACCATGGTCACAGAATAGATAAGCACACAGAAGCGAAACACGTGTGTGATTATTTGGTGTAGAAGTGCTCTGGCATTTATTGGTTGTTGCGTAGACTTTGTAAACGAGATGTCTATATGTCCGGTTGGGTTGCAGTCTAGCGCTTAATGGCAGAGAATTCTTTTCACCATGGTACTGGTCATAAAGACGTAGATACACGCTATTTTCTTGCTTCTGTATACTTAAAAGTTCTGATCTAATAACGTGTGTTTATCTTATATGAAAACTTATGTTAACATGTTAGTTGCTCCCTTGATTAGGCAACATGCACAAAAGCGGGCGCGTTAGTATAACATATCAAGTCTAATTAAATCATGCGACTCAACTACATTCTAACTGTAATAACTGTGCGATCAAAAGTTCAAAAATTATATTTTTTTAGATACTGCCTTATTATTATACGTTGACACTTCTACCGTATTCAGCAAATTTTATCGATTCGAGTTACATATTTTCATGTACATATCAAACGAACATCACAATTTTCTGTCAGGAAAGTTTAAGGAATAAAAATTTTCACACTGCATATAATATAAAACTACATATCTTACATTACATAAAGGTTTGTGATATCGTATCGTTTTAAAACATTAGGCATGAGTAATTTTTAGAAGACTTTCAAACTTTGAATGTATATTATTTTTAAACATAACTTAACTAATTGTACTAATAAAATAAAATATTGTAACTTATGTTTTCGATTTTGATGAAGCAATTACTTTGTTTTACAAAAGTGGTAAAATAATTTAGTCATAAATAAACATTTATTTCATTTAAAATTTTACTCTTTTAAACAGTGATTGTGTCATTATTTCATCCATTTTATAGTAATTCTGTAACTCTCATATTTACTCCAGTAAGTCACAAACAAGGTAAATATAACCCTACGAATATGAGTGGTACCTTTTTTTGTGCTCACCCTACACTAAGAGAATGATTTTTTAACCAAAAAAAACTCGCTCATGCATAGCCATATAAACGCGTAGAGTTTACGAGACAAAACATATTGTTGTCGGAAAGAGTGTATTAGTTACAGTTTTAATCAAGTAAGAGCAGAAAAATTTCAGTTTAACATAGTAAATGATACTGAAAATCAAAAATTTTATTTAGTTAACCAGCACTTTTATGATCAAGTATACCCATGTATCTTTTTCTAAGCTGACAATTTTTTCACTAGTTTACCAAACCTTTGATCTCAGTACAACCAGAAAGATTTTCTAATGCTGTTTGTGTGTTTACGTATATTTTTTATGCTAACCCCACCATCTGCAGTATATTTTCTGAAGATAGCACGTGCAGTCCCCGCTGAAACACGGAGACGAGAATTGAGTAGATATAACCACAACCAAACGCCAATTTTGTGGCATGTGCCAAATTGTTGCGATGTTTACATGCTGAAAGTTGGCTGTGATACTAAAGTATATTCGCTGATAACGAATTAGACATGCGTATCCAGTCGTAAATTCACGTATTTATATTATATATTTAATTTGAAAAAATTTTAAACCTAGGTAAAAATCTGTTTCTTAAAACTTTTCAATTAAATTGAGTATCCCACAAAACAGAATACCTAATTTACATTGGAAAATTGTTCCGAATTTTTTGCTGTTTCAGTTTGATTTAAATTGATATATTATTTTATATATGTTCAAGGGGATCTATATTTCACAACAATATACGTGTGAGTGTATTGTAGCGTTCTCGAACTAAACATCGTTTTGGAGAAAAATTATGAAAATTATTTTAATCATAACTTTAAAGTGGCAGAAAAATATTACTTGTGAAGTGAATACAGAATATGTTTTCTAATTAAATATTACCTCAGATTTTATTTTGTAACAAAAGTACGTACGTAAGTTTTGCGGTATATACATTTTTGCGGATTATGCGAAGAGTCCAGCTCTATAAAATTCTTCACTGATAATTTTGACAAAAAAATTATTTTTACATTTGGCTTAGTTTTTTAAAAATAATTTTTGGTGTCCTTTGAACGCCTTTGGGGGATATATCTATGAAAGGCTATTTCATTTACCCTAATCAGGAAATATACGAATAGGCCCTCAATAGAAAAATTAACCACGAACCTAAATGCAACCAATAGTTTTGAATATCTTGTAGAAATATTGCTATGAATTTATTCGGGCAGTATGGAATGTTCCAGAACAACAAGTAAAGCAAGTTCCTGTTAATTTTTTATTACGAAAATTTCTTACTTGATTTAATAGGTGAGGCCAAGACACATAAGAAAGAAAATACGCTATAAAGAAATACTCATAAGTTACTTATTATACAGCTCGATATGTAAAACAAAATGATTCTTTTTCTTAATCAAAGTTTGCAGAGTCTTTTTTTATTTCGATGGAACACTGCGAATTTTCACCAAACGTTTGCTAAATAGAGGTGTGATTTTATGTTGGGAAAACACTAATCAAAATTATGGTTTTATAAGTCAATAAAACTAAATTAAACCATATGTAACCTGATATAACAGAATTTCGAAACGGGTCAAGCTTTTTCCGAATATAAAATTAATATTATAAAAATTCGGGAAACACTGTAATTTTTAAACTGGCAGTAAAAATGCGACGTTAGCTGTGTTACATCTATTTTGCTATTGCATTATCAATGGGCTGTGAACAATTTGAAATTTTGGTAGTTTCAGTGTAACCTTTCTCTTGCTATTCCACTACATAATGTAATGTTAAGTAATTTTGTGCAATTTTTCGGCTATGGGTTTTGATCAATTGAAAATTTAAATGAAGTGGTAACCGTGCCCCAGCTTAGGATACTGCAAAAATTGAATCAGAAGCGTGGACATTCCACTTTATTTAAAGACAAACAAACGTGAAATAAAACCTAAACAAAGTCCGTGATTTCGCCGAAATGAGAAAGTACGAATATCATAGTACGGAGCATACTCTAATACTCATCAGACGCAAGATGTGTATTCAGGTGACCACAGTCATATTGTGTACGTCTTTACCGTCCATATAAGTGTGCAACACTTTCCTAGCGATCGCTGAACTGAAACTTTTCAGCGTTGACATGCAGCAATAAAGACGGAACGTTTTTTATTAAGAGTACGGCAATCGAGACGGCAATGCTACTAAAGAAAAAAATTCCAGGATAACATCCCAGCGGAACTTGTTGATATATCGCCAGATCTACCATAAACAGTTATTTATTATGAATTAAACACAAACAGCACATACGATATGCAAAATGATTTCTAAACTAAATATTAAATAACATGTAGGCCTACAGAATGAAATGGAATTCGAATGGAACGACAAACTTAATTAAAACCGGTGGCTCCTGGGCATTTGCAACAATATGGCTATTTTCGTTAATTAGGTCATACTGCTCAATAAACCAGTATCAAACGTCCATAAATCCTGTATAAATTTTGTCTGCGGTAAGAGGGTGGCTACCCCTGTTATTTTCATTATGGTGGGAGGTGTTGATGAGAACTGTCTCTTAGCGTGAAGATACTGATAACATTAAACAGTGTTCGGAGGATTGTAAATGAATTTCACAACTTTTCTTATATCCCCCAAAAAATACTAATTAAATACTCGACTTTCAAGGTCTCACATTCCCTGTTATATTCAGGTTAGGTAGAAAGTGTCAAAAAATGTCCCCATGTGATTTTAAGAAGTTTGTCGGTTGAATTCCGCAATAACCTGTACATATCCCAAAAATGTTCTGACTAAAGTGTTAAAAGAATATGATATATATTGCAATTATTTTTCACAAAATGTTTTGACGTATCGAGGCAGTTCACGGGCCAAATGCACATGGCGTAATTGTTTTAGGCCCGATTCACGTTGCTCGTTGTTTTCAGCAAAAATTAAGCCAATTGTCAATTTACAATAACAACTAGGTTTACTTATATGCAATTTAGTAAAATGTGTATTTATTTACAGCAAACCACGGAATACTTACGGGACGCTACTTTACGAAACAACCACCTATTCATAAAGACAGCTCCGCAATAGTGTATTAATTTTTCGGAAAGCTGACTCGTACACATTTGCGACAGTTCTTAGACACGGAGGAATGTTAAATTACAGAAAAAGTTAAAATAATTTAAAGTGAAAAAAATTCTTTCTCCCTTCTCATTTTTAAAACTCAACACTGAAACTGTCACATACATACATTCCAAATATAGAAAAAAAAAAAACATAATATACAATGGTTAATTTTTTTACATTTTTTAAGTTAAAGTTTGACGAACGCTACTTTACATTTACGCGCCTAGTAGACTAGTGAATTTTAAATTTCGTTCCTATATTTTTTCTACTTTCTATTGCTAGTGTCCGCTTTGCCTGAGAGAACGTTACATTGATAATGTTATTGATCAGCGTTATAATAATTGATATCTCAACTGCCATGTGTCATGTTAAAATAGCTATGAACGTTTTAATGAATAAGTGTTGTGTATTACTTATACTTTGTCCGAAACAGTGCATTACTTTGAAAATGATATCGGTACGAGAGAGGTTTTTGGAATACTGAATAAGGTATTGGTAGTAAGATTTAGATTGGGCAAATCTTCGCCTCCTTGCTTTTCGTTTCTCAACGGCTCTCATTCTGAAATCATCAAGTTCGTTTGCTGTGCTCAAGTAAGACGCCTTTTTAACTCAGCTCGAAAACAATCATGGACATGTTAATGCGTTGTGGCACTCTGTTAGAAATTTCTGCGCATTTACGGAAACTTTTACTGAGATGTGGAGTTAATTTACGGAAAGACACTCCGTAATGGCGAATAACGGAAATGTGCTCCGTAAATATAAAGTATGGATGCTCTTCGTATTCTTACGGCTTCAACTTTAAGACACAGACAATGCCTATGATACCTGGAAAGTATAAAATCCCATCTTCACAATACTAGGCTGTGTCGAACCACTCGGCGGAGTGTCAATTCGTTGATTCTGGTTCAAATTCTGCTACTGGACAAAACCTTTTGTATATAACAGTGAAATACGTACACAACGAAGATAAAACTATTTTTTCCGTAACCTCGTTCTATAAACCACAAATAAAACAAAATCGTTAGCGCTATAACACGATTTGAAACTGAGAGAGGCACGTTCTTCACTTTTGTGTAAAATCCATTTTTACGAAATACAGTACTTCGTGTAAAAGTGTGGTAGGTAAGTGGTACGAATTAATGAGTGTAAAATTTTCGATTCGTGTTAAAATCCCACTACAGCACATAGTATTCAAACTTAGTTTATTTTCTCTGTTATACACAGTGAAATACATAACAAAATTTTTTTTATCTTAACCTTGTTTGTAAACCTGAGATAAAAAAACAAACTCGCAAACACACTAACATAACTAGAAGTTAAAATGTACATAGATCATTTCCCATGAATCCCACATATACAACACCACTTGTTGTGAAAGCATGGTAGGTAATTATATAAAGTATTGAAATTTTTTTTTTTTGGGTTCAAATCCCGCTACCGGACAAAATTTTAAGTGCTTTTTATAGTAATTTTTATGCAGGTAGAAACACCTGCATAATGTAAGTAAAAGGTATTTTTTTTAACCATTTTCATAACAAACAGATAAAAAAAATTGCAAGTTTATGGAAACGTTCCGTGAATTTACGGAGATTTATGTAAAATTTACTGAGATGACGTTATTGACAAAAATGAAGAGTCCGCAGTTTCTGGAATATGTCAGGATAATTTGTAACCGGTACTTTCCGTAATTTGACGGACAATTTTTCTAACAGTGTGCAGTCATATACACATATTTACGAAGTTGCCGACAAACTTCATAGTCATGGTCGACAGTAATTCACCGATGAACCTTTTAAATAAAATGTCACTGAATACTCCTAGAGAAACATTGCAGTAGTTCATTTTATGAAAAGAGTCTTGAAGCACTACCATTACCATCTATTATTTCCAGGAACTGGCAATTTAACTCTGTAGATATCGTTTCATTAAATATTTCCAGAAAGTACCGATTCTGGGAATAACTTATATTGTGACGTTTTGTGCACACTAATTGTAAATTCTTCTTTTTTCCCCATGCGGATCTCATGCGCGAAATTCTCTGCAGAACAGGTCGTCAATATTACATTTTTCCAGACATATATTTCTTCTGGTATTTTCCTCAAAATTTAATATAACTTGGCACTATTGGGACGAGTTTGAGTAAAATATGTAAAATATAAATACCCACAAAATATTCTTGCATGTTTTTAGTTATTCAAAAATATTGCGTTATATAAAAAAAAATTTCTTCGGGAGAAAATTGTTGCATAGAAACTTTATAAGTGTTTCAAAACAGCGTTGTTAACCTCACACCATGCATCTCACTACATGCATGCTTCCTCATACGTAGTGGAGACCTTATTTAGTATTGCTTATTAAGTGAATTTAAAATGTACAAAAACTGAGGTACGCTTACTAAATAAAATTCAAAACTGTGGCCCAAGTTTTGTTATAAATGAAAAAATTAAAATTTTCTAAATTATTATAAATTTTAATTCTAAATGCACTGAAAATATAAACGGTTTATCAAACTGAGACAAATCAAATTTAAAAAAAAAATTATAGGTAACGAGAAAAAACAGATTATAACCAGACGTTAACATAGGAGGCCTGAGGGGGCTAGTTAATTTATTGCTTGCTTCCTTTTTTCCTAGCAGTGACTCTCTTATTTCTTAGAATATTATTTTTAATATATAATTAATGCCTTATTAAATAAAAATATATTTAAACGAGATTTGAATTTTATTTGATTCTCGAATTTGAAATCAAACTGCGGAAAGTCCAGACAATTTTAAAATTCTATTTGTATGTTTTAGATAAAAAAAAAATTTTAAGTGCGCAGAAAAGTGCTACCTTTACATTAACTTTGCGAAACATCACTTTGTTTCATAGAATATGCGGTGAAAGTGTAGACTCTCATAGTTTAATTTCCTGTCAATATCAAACGCTAGCTGCTAGCTTTCCCGACTCAATAATTTACCGCCGTACTGTTATCAGCCTCTTCTTTTGTTTGCCTTTCATCTAAACAGAGCCTCGATTTTCGCTGCCAGCGGGGATGAAAAACAAACTTCCCATAGTTCCAGAATATTAATACTGGATATTTTGATACACCGACAATTATCGGGCCAATTAATCAGAGCGCCGTTTAATTTACGGTTACTGCGGTGGCCAAAGGGAACCGGAGGAGGCGTTTCGCTGGCAATTAAACATTACCCGTTTGAGAAAAGCGGAGCTTGTTCCCAAAGCAAATAAAATTCACGCATGTGGTAAAAACTTTCCAACAAGGAGACAAAGAAGGGCGTGTTGTGGTCTCTTATTACAATTCGTCGGATAGTCAGCTGGTTATTTCACTTTGCAGTCGGTGTCTCCGACGCTAGGATAAATAGTATTTTATATTTTTATTTGCTACTGTTTTAAGATACAAATTTATTCGGCATAGTTCCATATAGCAACTATCCTCATTTTTACAGGGGCCGAGGTAGTGCAGTGGCAAGACCACTCTCATTCCACTTCGGAAAGCCGACGCGAGGCTTGGCGCGATCAAACCTGGAATTTCGCATGTGTGAAACGTGGTGGACCTTGCTGTTACGCGGTGGAATTTTTGCATGGTATTCCCGTTTTCCCTCCCCACTGAAATCTTTTGCCGCTCCAATACATCCCCAGCTCACTTCGCCTCCATCGCTGCTGATGACCTAACCTCTTAAAGTCCAAACCGCACAACCCTAAGTTTTTACCCATAGTATTTACTGGTGTCTCAAATATTTCGTAGATTTTTAAAGCCTATATTTAATAGCAACAGCCTGGTTGGTATCAAAACAGGTAAATGACACATTTATCCCTTCAAAAAAACCTTAATTCATTTGAGAATCAGTTACCGAATAGTGTGTCTCTGCGTCTGTATTTCTTAAGTGCGTGGCAACAAAATTCTGTTCAAATATGAAGCGTTGAATGTATCGGTGTATTTGAAGACAAAGTGAATTGACTCGTTTCAATCTACTGATTGGCGAAGCTCTATAATCAAATAATATGGAGTAAAACTTGAGCAAGAATAATTCGCCATTCATTTGTATAAGTCACTGGTTTACGTGGCAATCTGTGCCGCTGAAGTAATCTGCAGATTTTTTTTTAGCTCAAAAGCTTCAGCCTTATATTGATCACGTCTTCTGCGTAGAAAAGTGTGAAATTTTCCTTCTTCGATCGTACATTGTATTCACTATTATTTTTACAATGTTGCGAAATTACGCTGGCTTCTGATTTTCAAATGTAGGATTTCTTTGTTCAATAAGCTCTTTTTTTTATATAAACTGAATAAATATAACTTATTACATAAGGTTGAAAGTAAACTCGTAAGACGGGGAATATCACAGCAAAAATGTTTTTAAAATGTTAGAGAAACACAATGTTGAAGCTTTGCTACAAATATAATGACGCTTTCTTAATCAGGGGCCTTTAAAGACCTAAATTATTTGCGTAGTTTGTTTATTAACAAAAATTTTTGAAAAATCAATGCATTTTAGAGGTATAGAACATATTTTTAACAAATTCTTACAAAAATCCTTCCATGATGGTTAGAAATTAGGGCACGTCTCACGGACTAAAATACATTAACCTATAAATACACGAAAAGTTATTCATATAGCGAATAAACTCCAACACTTCTAGATCACAGTTTTTTCATTGCTGTACTGGTTCAAGTTACAGTAGTATTAATTCAAAAATATAAACGTGAGACTTAATTTTGTCATACCATATGTTTAAACACTTTTTAAAACTATGTGGTTTCAACCATCCGCCATTCTAATATCTCCGTTTCAAAAGTTTCTAACATTTACTTCGCCGGTTCTTAGAACGCAGTTTAGCCGACCGGTTCCATGTCACCGGAATTTAACGTGATATCCTTCCTACACTTACCACGTCGCTCAGGCAGCAAACCAAACGTCAACTTGTTTTATGAACGTTTCTCTCGTTTGGCAGAGTCACCATTATTTGTGCACGACATGCAAATCGGGGACGGAATATATCGTGAATATATTTCACGACCTCTTGAACTTGAAACACCTGTGCAATTTATTTACGTCTATAAATTTAAGAAGTATTTGTAGTACTCTTCTTAGTCACAGCCGTTGCTCACCGTCACCTCCAGCAGAGAATCACGTTTGTAACGATAATAACTCTGTAGAAACACCAACCAAAGCAACAAGCATTGAACCTTTGTTAAGGGAATTTGTCTGTTGTCATACACGTGCGTTTGTGTGCATTGTAAGTGTACGCTTTATGGACCACAACACCACAAACGTCAGCCCAACATATTAAAGTGTCGTCTTTAGCGTTTCAGTCTGTCACTTTCGTGTCTTCGGAAAATACGATTCCTTCAAGCTACGTTCATATAATTTATAAAATGTTCTTAATCAGTTCCTAAATATTTTTCACTGTGCAACGAATAAATAGCTTGTATTTATACTGTGTTCACACTTCTATGTACGAACATACACATTCCAATAATATATTGATAATTTAATTACTAACATTCAAATAAAAATGTTCGTGTGTTAAATTGAACTTACCCCAATAAATACTCTTAAAAACTCGTGGTTTCCTACGTATCTATCTAAACTTCTTTCACATAAACTTATATAGTCGATTAAAGTTTCCAGGACAAATATTATTTATACGTTTTTATCATATTAACGTAATTATATTCCATCTATGCCGCACTGTAGTGACAAAGCGAACGTTATTTGGAAATTTTGAGCAGAAATGGAAAGAGAACCAAGTTTATGGCATGAGCTGATAGCATTTTCGTTCGAATTATTTTTCTCATTCCCAAAAATTGTGAATGAAAATCCGCACGTTATTAAGAAATTAATTTTTTGCCGCGTGGTTGGTGATATTAAATCGCCAGTGCACCAAAACCAACCCAGTTCTAGCCTGGGAATGCCAACATATGCGCTACTTGATGGTATTGTTCTTGCAGTTTTTAATTAAATACAGATCTAAATAGAGAATTATGGCTTGCCGGATCGGACGTTAGAAAAGAAATACAACGACGAAAACATTTTTTCGCGTTTCTTTTGCTCTGTCATTAATCTCAGGGCAGCAACATCTCAGCTACAGAGAAACACGCGGAATAAAAATATTCAAGATGGCGTGGTTCATTCTCGTCGGGCGTAGATTCGCGAGGCAGCAGTAGAAGAGGGGGGTCGAAGAAGCTCTTCTGTTTTCCACCCCACGAGTAGGGTGACGTGAGGAAGCGTGTTGCGAGGGTGAGGAAGAGGGGTGTATATTTTATTGCGAGTAGGTGGCTCGCGGCCCCTAATGCTTCCGAAGGGACAGATAGAGGTTCGCAGGGCCCGACAGAGACGGAGGAATGTATTTCCTCACACAACATTAAACACTGCGGCGGTGGTAGAGAGAGAGAGAGAGAGAGAGAGAGAGAGACAGACAGACAGAGACTGTGAAAAGGGGGGGAGAGAGAGAGAGGATCGCTCCGGCTCCGAGGGCTAATGCGCCTTATCTGTCACGCTGGCTGCAACGGCCCAGAGAGATATGGACCGGTGATTCATGACGGACAACGGGAAAGCCAGCCTCCACGCGCGCGCCCATACACACACAAACATACACTCTCGCCGACGAACAATTATCCACGACGTGCAATTCCCACTTGGCCGTCGCCTATTACCACATAATCACGGGGAGAAGAGGGGATAGACCCTTGATTTATCGCTGAAACTTCCAGTGCCAAAAGTATTTTTTTTCAACAAAAAAGATATTCAAAACTACGGCTTGTTACTTTTTTTTTTGTTCGGTTGGCGCTTTATTTTGCTCCACGCGACTCAGCTGTTTCCAGATGAACGTTCGCACGGTGCAATTTCTGCAGCGAGCGAACTGCGGTGGTTCCGCTTGATCAGAGCGTTTTAGATTCGGCAGTGTAATAGGGATGGTTTTCAACGAGCCGTTCTTAACATCGAGGTATTGATAGCCGATAACGGTGAAGCGAGGTGAGTATGGAGCAGCGTCGGAATTCAAGGGCGTTGGAAGCGAGAGATACCCAAGAAAGCCTACGGAGCAGCGTCATCACACATGCGAAAATCCTGGGTTGACCCCGCCGGTAATCGAACCTGGTTCGCCTTGGTAAGAGGCTAGTAGTCTAATCACTACACCACCGTGGCCCATTTCAAGAACAATGATGATGTGGTTTCTTAAATAAACCTTCCAATTCCTCAACTGTTATACTAAATCTTTGTTAGGATCTGTAAATATAATCCATTCATTGTTATTTCCAATATATTACTTGAAGCTCGACGGAAGCTGTATTTCCAGAGTATTCTTCCACCTAATGCAAACAAAGCTTTATTTAGTCTAGAAAATTACACCATGTGACAACGCGCCGCATGTGTGCCCACTCAGTTTACTAATATTTGCACGAGGACTATTTCATACTAAGCGTTACCAACACACGTTTTTCCTCTCTGTTTTAAGTAATACCAGTTATAAATAAAATGTTTTAGTTTACGTAAATCGTATAAGTAAAATTCAATTCAACGTATAATAAGAAAAAATTACGTTAGCAGAACTATAAAACTCTTGTGACACGTAGCATGTTTTGGAAACAACCAAACACTACATACATGACAATATTTTTCAAATGTTTAATTCATAAAGTTTGAAAAAACTGCGAATAAACTACATAAGCTAGTGGTGCAGTTAAATTTTCCTCTAGACGGAGTCAGAAATACATAGCATGTGTTATGGTGCCACTTACAGATTTCGCTCGTAGTGCAGTACTTAGAATTAATACAAGAATTAATTTGGCAGATTACACTGGTGACAGTTTTACTCGTTAAGTACGAACGAGAATAATGTGGCAAAAAAATGCCGTAGAAAAATGGTAGGACCTTACAGAGAAAATAGTGTAACTCTGACACGAGTGAGTTGTTTATTGACAGTTAAAATTTTAATCTAAAACGTACCTATGTTTTGAAGTCCTCTACATATCGAAATAATTTGCGGAATAAAATGAATAGGGAGTACGACATGAAACTCTATTCAGAGTTAAAATTAAATTTTCAAACAGAAATTAGTAATTTTACTTCTGAGAGAGGTCATGTTTCCTGTATTTCCTTCCATAATTACGTTAGCAACGCTTTTGTACAAAATCGAGCAATTTTGAAAGCTCTGGTTCAGATCTACGGTTCTCTTAATTTTGTATCATTCCGCTATATGTAAATTTTACTTTGCCATGGTCCACATTTTTTATATATGTGCCAGTCAAGTGAAAACGTGAAATTATTACGAACATACTACTTGTGTGTTGCTAATATGCCTTTTCGGACTAATGAGAATAAAGCAAAATAAAAAATTTGATTTGCTACAAATTGAAACACTACACTCACAATACATCAGGACTTAGAACAATTTCACTTATTTCAATGCCATCCTAACTGGGAGCCTGTATGCCAGAGTGCAGGTTGACAAACGAGGGTGAACCAAAATATAATGATAATTATTTTATTTAAACACCATACACTTAACCGAACCTCATAAAAATTAAATCGCCTTCAAAATAGTGTATGTCAGAAGTAATGTACCTATCCGAAAGCTTTTCCAATTGTTGGAATCACGTAATGCTGTTCAATGCCTCCAGCAATATTTATTTCACCTGGGATTAAAATAAGTCTCGGAGGGCCAGGTTCATTGAATATAGAGGTTGAGAAACCGTTGTCACGTTTTTTTTTGTGGCCAAAAATTTTTGACGTCCTACGCAATGTGTGTAAGGGCGTTGTCCCGATGGAGTAACCAAACCCCTAATCGCCACAATGCCGGCCGTTTCCTTCTCACTTCCTCGTGCAATAGTTGTAGCACTGCACGGTAGTAATGTTGGTTAATTGTGGCACTCCGAGGATCAAATTCATGACGGACCATCCCCTTGGAGAGAAAAAAAACCAACATTTTCTTAGTTGGAGCTCACCTGCCTGGCTTTCCTCGGTCTTGGTGATGAAGCAGCCTTCCACTATCTCGACTGTATCTTGGTTTATGGCTTGTACACATAAAACCAGGATTCGTCACACGTAATGACTTTAAAAACAATCCGAATCGATTTCCGACTCCTATTTTTAATTCCTTGCACACACTCAAATGGTTTGTCTCCCAGTTCGTCGGGAAGCGCACGCGGAACTTATTACGCTGCGATACATTTCGTCGGCTGTTTTACGATGATCAGGCGTGATCGCATCATGGATTTTTAAATATTTCGTCCATTCTGGGAGTCGGTTGGACATTCCTGTCAGGGTTCATCTTCAATTGACATTCGACCACTTTTGAAATGAAAGAGAGTGGAGAGATTTAAGTGGCTCTTATCAGCGAGGTCTTAAGAGCAGATAAGGGTGAAGTGAATTGAGTGTGGATCAGCACCGGAATGCAAGGGCGGGAGAGATGGGAGATCCCCGAGAAAACCCGCCAACAAGCTGCATCGTCCGGGACGATTCCCACATGCAAAAATTCGGGAGTGATCCCACCGGGAATCAAGTCCTGTTTGCCTCGGTGGGGGGGGGCGAGTAGTCTGACCACTACACCGCCGCGGCCCCTTTTGAAATGAGAAAAAAACACCTTAACCCCTGACAGACTCAAAACTTCCTCCCCGTAAGCTATCCAAAGCACTGCGTCAGTTTCGGCTACCGATATCCCAATCAGGAAGCAGAACTTGTTAACAGGGGTCGAGTGCTGGCGTATAGCGGCATAAGTCGAAACTAGCGCCCCACAGTCCGCTAGTCGGAGAAGATAAGTAAGATTGCCCCTGATGGTTTGGGACCAACCAGTAATTAACATCTGTAGCGTGGGTTGCAGTGTGCCAGGCGTCAGACATGGGTAAACGTTATAGAATGCAAACAAAATGGCTACCGCGTATCTCAGCTGGCCCCCTGTGACTCCTTTTTGTTCCCAATAATGAAAATAAACTTCAAAAGAGGGGGAAAAGAGGCGTTTGCAAGACGTAAAAGAGGTGAAACAAGAATCTCCGAAAAGTTAAAAATGTTTCCAACAATGTGAAAAACGTTGAGACAAATGCGTTACGCCTGATGGGCATCATTTTGAAGGCGATTAAATTTTGAAAATGTTCTGTTACACGGATGACGTATAATAAAATATTTCTTGTTTTTTTTTTTTTATCTTCCTCGTATACGCAGTTAACGGGCAATTCACATCAAATTTTTATTTCAAAAGTACTTGCTTCAGACTGAACTGCCAATGTTATTACTAAGGAGCAAAAATGATAACTGTTTAAGGAAACAAGGAACCCGCTCTGTATATAAAATTTTATCTAGACTTTGGATTTTTCTTTTTAATGTCCTATAACTTGTAATATGCAGAAATGCATGCCGAGTCATCGTTGAAACACGAAAAATATTTACACAAATTCAACACCTATACATTATATTCTTTTCGTTTTCAAAACTATAGGGAATTTTAAATATTGTGTTAATAAACCTTGTTTGCTACACGGCTATTTGTCATTCCGGAGCACTTTTATTATGTTTAGGACAGAAGAACAAAGTATAAACGACGTGGCTACATAAATTTTTGGTGTAGTAGGCGACAAAGTTTCCAAATCAAGCTGAAATGTTTGCAATTGTGATCTATTCGTATTCAAATATTTTATTTCCTTAAACCTGTCGCGTAGTATACTGCGTGCTCCAGTGCGCATAACAGTTTCTGCCTGGAAGATAAAAATCAGTATTTTAATTCACGATGGACCATTAGGCACTAAATCTAGCTGTCTACCTTGTCGGCCGAAGATGACAATGTTAGCGTTTCTACGCAATGTGTGTGCACGAGTGTGTACACAAGTACAAAAAATGGAGAATCGTTTGTGATTTATTACAATCACGTTCATATTTTGTTATGTTTATGGACGAATTTTTCGCCCTACATTGCTCAATTATTGGAATGTTGTCAACTAAAAGAAATGTCGAAGAAGTACGAACCATGTGCGCATGTGTGTACTTATAAATTCGCAAACATAAATTCCTAGCTGTCGAGAAGATAACACATCAGTTCGCTAAGAGTATTTCTCCCATTTCAGCTTGCATGCGTGATAACCTTTTTTTTGCAGTTATTTGATATAAAACGAATTTTCTTTGTTTAGGTGGATATTATTTTTGTGATTCTTATTAACAGTTAACATAGGAAATCTTTAAAGCCCATACAATTTCCCGAACTAATTTCAGGACACGCTAGAATTCAAACATATGTAGAGTATATTACAATGATTTTTGTGAACCGGATCGAATTATTTTTACACGGAGTGCACGACTTCAATACAATAAAATAGCAGATAGAAAACGTGTACTGCATGCATCGCTGATAAAAACTGAAAGAGTAACTGAGGTATGAATATTCGGACGACTTTGGAAGCAAGCCGACCCGCGAGATTATAATGTCAGTGGCAATAGAGAAAGTCCAACTACGTTCCGAATATAATTCGATTACCCCATCTATATTACATTTCGAAATAACCATATCGTCGAATATCTGTACCTTAATCACCTCGAGTACAGTTGCATTGTAAGAAAACTTGATTCCTTGTTTAATTGTGGCAGGTACCGATGCAGACATTAACCTGTGCTTTCTAACTGTTGGTGCGACAATACGTAACGCCGTACCTGAGCCACTGGTAATTATGAAAATAACACCGCTAAATTCACTCTTAACTGTGTACTTCTCAAAGTGAAAGCTCTCTTTAGTTACGTATTTCTGGCTACTGCGTGTTAGTAGGCCTCTTGCAAAATTTAATTCGCAAACAGCGTAACGGCTGCATTCTAAGAAACTGCTCGCAAATAAACCATTTAACACAGAGAGAAAGGTTTGTTCCAGCCAACAAAATATATTGACAAAAAAAAATTTTAAAGGTTTAAAATTGATTTTGTTCATTAAGAAAAATACACACTTGAATAAACAACGCCTCTTTGTTGGGGCAAAAAAATATTAGACTCCTGGAAAAAAATTTAGTTGTTATTATTAGGGTAGTAAGAGTTTTTGTTAATGAATGTATTAACGCATAATATTAATATAAAGATACCAGTAAAACAATTTTACCACGAAAATAAAAAGTGAAGCTGAAAAACTTGGCACAATTTATGGGTTCGTTGTTTTGTGTTTAAACTGTATGTATTTAAAAACTTTCAGTTTCATCAGTTGTACCTTCAGATGCAACGGCGTAGCTCACGGGTGCAGACGGTGCGGGTACGAAAACCAGTCGTTCTTTAATTTTAATTGTTGCAGTAACAGAAACTGTTTAATGCACGTAAAGCCATATCAATCTTCAGTTGCGCCAATCAAGTCTTCAATTTTGGGGCAACGAAACATGAACAACAAATAATTTGGTTTGTACAAAAAATTTTTTGATTACCTCTAAAAGAAACTATTAATTTGGTTTGCGCCAAACAAACTTCGTTTAATTTAACATCACTTTTTTCTCAGTAGAATGCATACGCATTTTGAGAAAATACGAACGGTAAAAGTTTTAATTTCATACATTGAAGTATGGTCGCTTTATAATATTTGTTTAGTTAATATTGAAATGCTATAAGAATATCCCTCGGAAGCTATCGACTTTGTAAAATACACAGTAAAAACGCTTCCTTTCAAACAAAGAAAATGCTTTTTTTGACACTGTTTTGTAAACATAAAATCTTACTTTTATTCAAAGGGAAAGATAACACGACTGAGGTTTGATTTTATTATACCCTTTGTTTATAAATTTTTTTGTCTTAGCAACAGTATCTTCCTTTATGGCAAGGTAAAAAATAGCGCCTATTAACCTTGTTTTATTTACAGTAAATACATCTTGCTTTAAACCAAAGTAAACGGTTTAGTAATGAAAATATTTTATTTTCGTATATTTTGCTATTTTTAATACTTAGCAAAACTTACTAATTGCTAATTTATCAAATAAAATTACCTAAATCATAGTCCAGAAATAAAGTAACTGAATTCACCACAAATACACTACTGGAACTGCTATAACCACTCACTGCAAATCTGCTTTTCAGTGGTTTGTATTTAACAAGCATTTCCATTGCGATAACAAATCATGTGCTGCAGCAAAGAAAGTGCTGTTAGAGGGGATCGTTTGTATATTTGCAGCTTGTTGTATGATAAATATTTCACACTACGTATTAGTTTGAGAAGTTTATAGTACCATTTGATATATATATACTTCTGTGAAATAAATGAAACCATAAGACATCCACGTTTATAGATCTAAAGACAGTTCACGGCAAAGTGAGAACTTTTGAAATCTACCTTTGAAAAATAAAATAGCACATAACTACAAATAAGCAATAGTATACACTGGGAAGCCAGCTCCATTGTTAATTTTGCAGCGAATTAATAAAAATATATTCGTTTTAAGGCTTGACGTTTTATTGGGAATGCAACATGTAGATGTATGACTACTAATGTCTGCGTTGGATTCATACACATATAACCACGAAAATGCATATTATAAACACACCTTTTTTTTNTATGACTACTAATGTCTGCGTTGGATTCATACACATATAACCACGAAAATGCATATTATAAACACACCTTTTTTTTCATATTCTGTTCACGGTTTTTTTAACTTATTGATTCAAACCTTTAAAAAATTACCTAATGGATGGCGTGTTTGGTTGTTTCCTAAGTATGTCATAGATCACAAGCGTTTTATTCCTCTGTTCACATAGAAGCATTTAATGTTTTGTTAAATTAATTACTTATTTATAAAAAATTATGTTCAATCGATCCACAATACGACTAAAACCTGTTAGAAAAAAATAGGTTTTCAGGTAATGCCTAGTACAGTATATTCGCGATTTCTTCACACTTTTCTGAAGCCAACCTTAAGTTCTATTTCCAGGATATTCCTCCGCATCGTGCAAACGAAGCTTAATAAAGTCTGGAAAATTACACCAAAGGGAAATCGCACTGCAATCGTGCGCACTCAGTGTAATAATATTTCACATAAGATCTATTTCTTAATAGGAATTACCAACAATCCTACTCTGTTTCTGTTCATATAAATTATAAAAGAAATATTGTAATTCACTGAGATAAAAAAAATTTTATTTCAATTTAACAAAAATAAAGTTATTTTATGAACAATAAAAAGCATGTTAAACATTGCATATTTATGAAACAAACAGNAATCGCACTGCAATCGTGCGCACTCAGTGTAATAATATTTCACATAAGATCTATTTCTTAATAGGAATTACCAACAAACCTACTCTGTTTCTGTTCATTTAAATTATAAAAGAAATATTGTAATTCACTGAGATAAAAAAAATTTTATTTCAATTTAACAAAAATTAAGTTATTTTATGAACAATAAAAAGCTTGTTAAACATTGCATATTTATGAAACAAACAGATATTTTATACTTAGGGTGATTTTTCAAAGGTTTGATTCAAAACACTTTGAAGATACGGCGAACATACTAAATGAAATAGTTCTCATGCAAAATATTATTAAAGTGAATGCGCACGAATGTGGTGCTTAATCCCTTTGGTGTAATTTTCTAGACTTGGATAAGCTTTGTTTGCATGAGGCGCTGGAATATCCTGGAAGATGAACTTTAGGAGGTCTCAGGAAAGTTGGAAATAACCGTGAACGGCCCATAAAAAATATTTTACGGTGTAAATTTGGATGACGAATGAATAAAGTAAGACGGTCCACGGTAATGTAAATTTTTCATGTAGCGGAATGATGCAAAATTATATGAAAAGTAGATTCTAAGCAAGGCTTTCAAAACTGCTCATTTAACCATGAACATCTTATACTTGTCTGAACGGACGCAAGTTAGCTCCACGATTGCTTTCGTTGACGAGAGTCTGTGGACCGCCCAATGCCATGTTCACTGCGCATGCTATATCGGGCGGCTATAGTCTTCTAGCAGTTTCTTCGCACTTTTTGAATCAAACTTTTGAAAAATGACCTCATGTATGAAATATTTTATTCTTTCCTAAATATGCCATTTATCACAAGCATTTTATTTATCTGTTAACATAAAATTCTCTTATTTTTTGTTAAATTGAACTTTTACACATTTTTTATTTATAAACAATAATTTTTCAGTAATAATCAATACGAATCAAAACAGAGACAAATTAGGTGTGTTGGCAATGCCTAGTAAGAAATAGTTCCTATGCAAAATATAAAGCTGAGTGCGCATGGATGCGGTGCGCTGTCCCTCTTGTGTAATTTTCTAAACTTAGTTTAGCTTTTTTTGCATGTGACGGAGAGGAATATCTTGAAAGTAGAACTTTAGCACAGGACTTCAGAATATAGTCGGATGTAACCATGAATGGACTGCATCATTATTGCATTTGCACATTTTCGCCCATCATTTTTCAGCATAGTACTCCAATCTAATAGGACATCCTAAACTAACCTTAGCTGGCGGATAAATGCATGTTCTAATATTTTAAAATAATAAAACCCCTTCTAAACTAATTTAACGCTAATGATCGTTTTTGCCATTTAATCTGACCTAGGACAGTTGGTAAATTAGTCTCTTGTTTTCACACGGACATGCCCAATAGCCACGTTTATTCACATACGCTTATATCGTATAAGAAAAGTCTAGTATTAGTCAAGTGTAGCTGTTTTACCAGTTAAAAGTATGAGAACGTTACTGTTATCCCAATTCTTTCTCTCGTGTATATATGATTATATATTTAATTGTACATATATGCATGTATTTATAAAACATAATGAGTCGTGTTTCCCTTGTTTTCGATTCAAACATTAGACTTTAATTTGTCGGTTAACATAAGGAAATACTCTCACTTATTCACTGAAAATGCATATGTACACAAGTGAGGATTTTTTTTTTAAGGAAAAACATGCATGCAATTGAGTGCAATGATTATTTTCTTTCACCGTGCTCGACAAACTAATGATGTTTAAATATATGTATATGAGTTTTAAATTAAGACTATGATTTCACCCGTGATGATCCACAAACTCGTCCCGACAATAATATTAATTTAAACTTCGCTTTATACGAAAAACGCATAAAAAGGAACGTGGTTTTATAAACAGAACAGATATTTCTGAAGCTTTAAAACGTTATTAAAAAACCCCCAACCAGATTTACTTAGGTATAAGGTTATTACTTGTACTGCTGCAGGAAATCCTGACGTAAGAGAAATTAAGAAATCTTTTGACATCATCTTAGATATTCAGGCATAACTCAGCTTTTAGATGTTCGGCTCATTTAAATCTGTATTAAGGAATTTTTTTTCTCCTCATTTTATACTTTCCGTTGTACGTAAAATTAACTGGCAAGGACTCAAATTTTTATTCAAGCGTTAACCAAATGTATCACAAAAATTGTAAAAACATTAATAATGTAATAACGCTTAAAGTTATGTACATAGAACAAAGAGAAAATATATTTAGTAGACTCTGTGAACAGAATTATACATTTTGTATTCTTAAGTCATCGTTAATACATAGAACTACCTTTTTTTTACATCACAGCTAACTTAACTTGGCTTATACCACACATGCATCTATTAAAATAGATCACCATAAGGAAGTGGGTTTTTCATTTGAAACATTAATTTCATAGGTTAATAGTGAGCCGCGAAACTCTTAAAATGAAAGTGAATATTGATTCTAAGATTTCCAATTACCCAGAAAGTTACTTGTGAACTGCGACTAAGAGGCAAATCCCGTCATTACGTGCTTTGAATGTTGTCAGTTTATCTATTTTACAAAATTTCAATTTTATTTTTATTGTTTTACAAGTCATGCTGAGCAAATGTTTGTAATTATATAACTTATTTTTCAACTGTTTCTAAAACTAAACTGTCCAATACTTCAATTAACCATAAGAAATTTAAATATATATATTTTTATTAATAAAACCTTTTATCTGTGCGTGTTTACTTTATTTGCAAACAAACAAGAGCAAGTCAAGAGCTTACCTTAATGATATTATAGATTCA
This sequence comes from Clitarchus hookeri, assembly GCA_002778355.1. Classification (NCBI taxonomy): domain Eukaryota; kingdom Metazoa; phylum Arthropoda; class Insecta; order Phasmatodea; family Phasmatidae; genus Clitarchus; species Clitarchus hookeri. The sequence goes on along the minus strand of NQII01009268.1, from coordinate 7,935 downwards.
TATCCTCATGTATAATGCAACTTGATAAATCGCTCCTGTTAAACAGCATTTTAGTATTAAAAAAACAGTTCGTTATAAAAAAAAGAAATACATGTTTTTTTGTACTGTAAGTAACATTACTATTCATTAAAATATTGTTCGAGAAGTACGTTCCGCTGAAGAATTTCTCGCTAACTTACTTGATGGAAATGTATGCGTTACGCTGTGGAGTTTCAATAAATACGTATATGATGATTTGGGATCTCCACGCGAGTGCGAGATGCTCGTGATATCAAACGGGCGTGGTCGTTGTGCGCCCCGTCACCTCTCTTTACTTCAGTCGAGATTGCTAAATTGGCCGACGGGCACGCCAGTTCTCGGAATTAAATATCGACCTGGCAAATAGACGTGCAGTAGTGGGTGGGCCTGACCTTCCCCATCCGCTTTCGTGTTGTTTTCCTTCCCACGGCACTGTGCCCTCCACGTTAAAGGGTTAACATGAACGTGTATAGAAACGTATGACGTCTCTTGTACCTGTTGTGTGTCCTTTCGCAGTCAGGTCTGAAAATTGGCATGGCCATGTGCATCTTGTCATTTCCATGCACTGATCAAATTACATTATGACATTATTAAATTAAATAAGTACCTCAATATTGAATCGAATATTACTGTAATCCACCGATATCACGTAAAGAAAAGGTTTCCTCAATTAATAAAAAAATTCAAAATGAAACTTCTAAGTAGACTGTAAAACAGCCCTTAATTTGGCAAAACAATCAACGTCGATGTTGAAACACATTCACCTGTGACAAGGCACTATTTTCAAAACTTGTTTTCGGAGGGCTTGTCTTAAATGTGCGATTTACGACTCGTCGACTGCGTGGTCGTTAGAAACTGAGCCATTCACTCTGGTCACCAGCGTAGAATCTTCCACGGCTGGTATTACGGAAAAATCCAGCAATAGACTGGAAACTAACCGTCGAAAACAGAAATCTGGATGACCAGAAAGAGAATCGACCCCAGGTCTTCTTGAACACAAGTTAGGTTCAGGGGCACTTTATTTACCCTACACCCTCTAAAATATAAGCAGAATGGTGGGAAAATGTTTCCCAAATAAATAACAAGCAAAACAAAATCACTGAGGTTAGATACGTATCTTAGGAAATAAGTTTTGTTAATCAGGTGGAATGATTGCATGCTTCAGGGTGCTACTTTACTCAAGTAGAGTTTTATCTTGCTGCAAAAATTTGTAATGTTTTCAACTATTTCGGATGAGAGACTGCCCACCTTGGGCTGCTGTCTTTTATCTCACACACTTGGATAAATACGAGCGGTTGACATATAGTCAGTTAATATAGATCACGTTTAAATGAACACACTGAAACCAACGACTGAAAAACGTCGCCTTCTTACGGTAACTGCGAGTATTTTAACGCAAATACAAATTGAAGTACCAGCTGTAACGCTGGATTTATTCAGAAAACGAAGTTCCGTATGTNGAGTATTTTAACGCAAATACAAATTGAAGTACCAGCTGTAACGCTGGATTTATTCAGAAAACGAAGTTCCGTATGTCAATGTCTTAGCAAATGTTTAATGTTCAAACTTGGGGACATTGACATAGTTCATTGTATTTCAGCAAGAACTGGCANCAATGTCTTAGCAAATGTTTAATGTTCAAACTTGGGGACATTGAGATAGTTCATTGTATTTCAGCAAGAACTGGCATAATTGGCCTATATAGTGGACAGTATCCCCTGATTTACGTGCCTATACAAACCACCAGCCCCAAGGCAATTTGCGGTGTAAGGTGCGAGAAATAAAGTCAGCAGTAAGAAAGAAGCTTTTCAGAAATATGCAGATAAAGCAAACAGACGACTGTGGTGGTATCGAGACCCGAGAAGCTAGTGTACTATTTTCGCGAACTGCCGACTTCAGTTTATAAGCCATATATTCTAAACTACACATTGAAATGCGTGCTCGCATCGTTAGTACCGCACAACCACTTAACCTCGCGCTTCATCTCCGCCGTTCTTGCCCGTGCGTTCAGGACGCCCGGAGATACGGTGAATGCGTGCGACGCGGAGGTAAAGTGCATGCACACTTGCGTAAACATTGATTTACCTCGGGCGAAACGTCATAAAAGTGCCAACTCCATCCCTGGACCCTTGGCGCGCCGCTTTCAAGTGCCTCATCCAGGGTGAGCACTATGTTATGGCCCCGTCGTAAATCGACGACGCCCGTTCTTCGCGCATGGGATTCGACGTTTAAGAATCGTTTCCCCTCCCGCGTGGGAGCGCATTTTATCAAGTTCAGAAGCCATAAACTGCCGGCAAAAAATACATAAATCAGCTACACGCGCGAAGTCGCGGAGAGACACGACACGTTGACAAAGTATCGGCAGCAGCGAAGTGGACACAGACAGCCTTTCATATTACTGATCATCCTACTAACTTTATAATTGAATTTCATTTCAAATGCCTGTGTTGTTTATGAGAGTAATTATTTTCGTATTAACGTACAGTAATTGCCATTATCGTTTTAATTGCTTTAACCAATTACGATCAAAAAAATTTGCAATATTTGCTCTATTATACAAAAATATTTACTTATAAATAAATATTTTTTACCCGTAATTATCTATGTTATATTAAGTTCTTATTGTATACCATGATATATCTGATTAATAAAATATAAGCTCTTATTAAGACGGTAGGTTGTACAATGCTCTTATTCTTAATTTAAAGATATTGAATGATTAATTAAGAAATCTCAATTTATTATGTAGTTGTGTAACTATAAAAACTTTTTATAGTTTTTTTTATATTGGTTGGGTTGGACAAAAGTAAATAAAATTCATAAAGCTATTATAACTTAATTTTAATACAATTTTTTGTTTATCTTAATTGTATTAAAATTAAATAATATTGAATGTTAAGAGTTCTATATTTAAATTAATGATAAAAAGAGTTTTGTTTGATTCTGACTTTTATATTAGTTTTAACGCAATTTTTTAAACCTTATTTAAAACAATTTAATTTCAAGCTTATTTGACAAAATTTTATTTAAACGTTATTTAACGCTATTTCTAAAAATGTCTAAAATGAAAAGAGCCCAAAAAATATAAAAACGTTCTGTATTGCTCCAAACAGCTGAATTTTATAACCGCTAGTTAAATAAAATTTTACTCTACGAAGTTAAATAATTTACAGTGCGAAATTTAAAAAATAAAATATAGTTGTCAGAAAATATTTTAGTATCACTGCAAGTAAAACATTGTAATTTTTTTCTACAAGCACATCCGTCCGCCATGTCTTGCAAATATGCGACTTCGTAATATGGCAGCATTAATAAATAAATCTTACACAACAGGACTGCACATTCACAGAATTTTGCTGGAAATCTTCCAACATCAAATACTCCTTTTAAAGGTAGTAAAAAATGTATTTTTCCTTGTCGTAAAAAGAAGACTGTCCGTAGAAGTAACACGCAGCCCTTTGCTGCACGGGACTTATCAGAGTCAGCGTCGCGCACAGTGAGATACATTATGGTCTGTATTTCTAAATTGCTATCTCCAGTTGGATGATTCCAAGTATATTTCCATTAGATTCCTGTAGCGATACGCTTGTTTATCTTTACCATTTTCTCAGATTTTTTATTTTTTTTTGTCTTTAGATATGTGTTGGTTAAGAATTTGCTAGTTCAGAAACTGGAATGTTAAAGTTGTTTTACTTATTTTCATTTATAAGACAAAAGCTTATGTATAACTATAAATATAAATATTTTTTTTTTTACTTTTCCTATTTTAATAATTACAACTGAAGAAACTGCGGTAGAAAAAGTTTAAAATATAAACTTCATAATAGTGTAATAAAAAAAATTTTCAACAATTAAAAATTGTTTTTTTTCTTCTCTTTACAGTGTTATAAAATACACGATCAACGAAATCGTGTCCCGGGGCCGCTCGGTTTTGACAGAAACAATGTAAACTAACTGTGCGGGTTCTGTTCACCTGTGCAGAAGATTTTCAAGCTGTCTTAACTCTCTAACTCATGGCTTGTCTCGAGGTTTCTTGTGGCGTATTGTGTTTACAGATATGCTATTAGAACATTTTTCTGAAAATGTATCCCACTTTGTCCGCATGGACACCAGTTGTAAGTCAAAATCACTTTCAATGAATAGCTCGTTGTTTATAAAAATATATTTTGAAGTCCGGGGAATTGCATGGACTCAAATGCAACGTTCAATAGAAATATTTTTAAATGGTGGCAACAAATTAGGTTGAGTCCAACGATAAAAAAATTATTCACACAATCGTTTGGTAAGTAGAAAAAAGATTACAAATATTATTTGCTAGGTAGAATATAAAACGTAATTCCAGGATAATATTATGCTTTGGAAAACCCCAAATTGCAGTTAGCTAGCAAATGCACGAGCAATAAAATTCATGTTTATTTCACGTCATTGACCTTGTTAGATTGTGTCTAAAATTAAATTTTTATGTCAAATTGCTGAGGAGAGTGGTGGGAAGCGTCGGAGACATAATGGTAAATTGCACAAGTTATCACCATAGAAGGAAAATAGCACAAGTAATCGCGGGGAACGGGCAGCAAAGGGAACAATTCGTGAGACAATCTCCAACCGTCGTACAGCTGGGTCGTGCATGATAAGCGACTTCCCGAATGCGAGCCAGACATGACAATCCACGGCAGGGAAACGACGAAGAAAAAAATTGTATAATTGTTCTGGGCTTTCCAAATTAAGAAGTACGGTTTGAAAAAGTTTAAAAGTAGAGTGGCGATAAAAAAAAAAAATAAAGATATATCTCCGTAGCTAGAGCAAGAATAAACCACATGAATGATAAAACTGGATGGGAAAGAAATAAATAAATAGACTTTTTTAGCACCAAACGAAAGGTATGAAAGAATATAACGACAAAACGAGGGCGGGAAGCATATAGAAGGAGGGAAACACAGAGACGTTTATGACAAAAGTCAGTAATATATAGCCAACACAAAGAAGGAATGAAACAAAGCACTAAGGGACGATGGAGCCCGAACTTTTGCAAAGAAAAATAAAAGGAGACAAACTTAGGATATAAATATGAGAGGAAAACATGTTTGTAGCTAGATTGCGGTTAACTGAGCTCTTCTGGATTCTCTGCTTACTTTCTTATCTATCTCTCTCTCTCCCTCTGTCTCTCTCTCCACAGTTACAGTATAAATTAGAATTTGCATTAACCTAACATATTTATGCTCGTTTCAAACAAGTAAAACTATAGAATTATTAGGAAAAAAGTTTGTTTTACGATTTTAATTCTTTGTGATGTGTACAGGCTGCGACCGAAACCTGCCAACTAATTTTGGCAGGTGATTTCTCACAAAAACAGCTGTTAGAAAGAAATATTTACGACTAATAGTCAAAGTCTATTCTGGAAGGGTGTAGTAACCACCCTTAAAAGTGTAGTTCAAGCAGATGTTTATTGTTAGTAACAGCCAGATCGATATATATACCTCCGATATGATGGATAATGCATTATTGAACGACGAAAGAAAACCATAAAAACAAGTTGCCAATATCCACCCCTTCCATAAAGAANGATGGATAATGCATTATTGAACGACGAAAGAAAACCATAAAAACAAGTTGCCAATATCCACCCCTTCCATAAAGAATATGGCGTTGGAACCACATTTGTGCATTTAAAAACGTAGTCCCAGCTCTTCGGCATTTGTGGGTTGTTCTCTAAGGATTAGTCTCTACCGTCAATGGTAACAAAAAGACCGTCTTGTTTTTCTCACCCTACACGCCATATTTTTCGATACATGTGTGCATCATGTTGAAACACTGCAAACGCACTTTTTTTTTAAAAGCAATTATTGAATGCACCCTAAAATATCAGTCCAAAATATCAAGGAAGTATTAAATACCAAACGAGTCTTGCAATTTTGTGGGTAGGGGGTTAAAAAATAAAAATTATTTTTTGGGGCATACGTCATCGCAGAGATTCGTTGGAGGAACACCATAACTTATGGCGTAAAAACATAAGAAAGCTAGTACAAGCTAAGATTGATGTCGACATACTTGAATATGACGTGAAGAAAACTCCACAAAAGAAATAAAATCGATTATGACCGATGAGACGAGAAGTAAAAAAAAAAAATAGAAAGACATCAGGCTGACGTACGAGGTCAATATAGTAGTATGTATGGACTTCACAGCGAAGATAATCCAACAATACCTGTTCGGGAACTGCTGGCTGTTCCTGTCATCAGGCACTTATTTGCATATACCAGTATATAATATTATTTTAGTTAATTCGATTACACGTTCTTTCTTTCCTGCCTTACGTATCCTTTCTATTTATTTATTTACAAATATTATTTATATGTTTCACCGGCCGAGACGCCGCAAGTGTAACACACTAGACACATACTGGAGATCCCGCATTCAATACTCTACCTGGCTGTCTTTATTTTTGTGTAACATGGTTTTCCAGTATCACCCCATAATAGTTCTTTAGTAGTAGGCCATGGCCGATTTCTTCCCCGTGCCTGCTTCTCTGAGCGATTTTCTCTTCCAACCGTGTTTACAACAAGTAATCTTGGCTTTAGTTTTTTTTTCCAGGTCCTGTAGGTTTTCATGTAAATTAATGTCGTTCTGTGACACAAAATGCTCTAGAATGACATGTACCCAGAACGAACATTCCGTCCAAAGGGTTGTCCAGAAGACACGTCGAAGACTGCACTCGGTCAAGCAGCTAGAAGCGTTAGTGGTGAGCGGGTATACGGACCAGGCGGGTTAGAGTGTTAACGGGCGCAAAGACAGGCGAGTTTAACACACACACACACACACGCGACTGTGGACAACGGAACCTTGTGGCCTGCCCTTGAAGTAGATGGCGTCCAGCATGCCGGCGTCCTCGTACATCCTCGGCGGAGCCACAGTCGGCACGTCTGCGAACAGAGAACACACCCTCGCCAGCTGAGGACTCTTGTGCTGCCTGCCCGGCAGATCTAGCCGACTCCAGCGGTTCTCAGAACAATCCCCTCTGTCTCGACCATAGACGCAGTTTGAGGTAGAGTCTCGATTGCCAGATGACCACAGTGGAGAAGTCATATTAAAAAATTGGATAATAGTCATNGGGGTAGAGTCTCGATTGCCAGATGACCACAGTCGATAAGTCATATTAAAAAATTGGATAATAGTCATACGTAAACAGAATTTGATTTTGTACGGGGCTGGACATCTATATCTGAAGTGAGAACACTTACCGCAGTAATTAAAGCTTCCTCTCAGAATGTAAAATATATTAAAATTTCATGTGCGCTCTCAAGGGAAATTAACTGCAATTTTTAATTTATTCTCCATGCATATTTTTTTAAATAAATTTTCTAAAATTTGTTTACATATAATTTATATTTTTTATCTTTTCATGGGAAGGGATGCAGCCCCTTGGGCTCCCCTATTATGATCGCCCCTAAGTCGCAAACACACACTTATTTAGAATACAAAAACGTTAATGCATATTGTAATTATTTTTAACTCCACGACTTCTTATTTACGTGTTCAAAATTTATTTGGACTAAGGAAAGCTTCCTGAACAGAACATACTGAACTCTACCCATATAACTTATTAATGAAAATAAGTAACAGTGGCGTGGACAAATGTGAAGTTTCATTCGAATGCTTTGATAACATGTACAGTCGATTGCCTCTTTGCAATCACATAAATCTGTTCTTTGGTATTGCAAATATATTAAGGGTAAATTTTACTATCTAAATGCAAAATGTATATATTTTTTAATAACGGTAGTTATTTTATAACAGTCCTACTAACTGATGAGCGACCAATGTTCACTCGTAAGTCGTGCAGTACATAAAAAAAAATTGTTGAATGCGTTTAAATTTAGTTGTTCGTATGGCCACACTAGGTCGAGTGCGCGTGCCAGTTCC
>NQII01009267.1:45560-60559 GCA_002778355.1 Clitarchus hookeri | reverse complement strand
TTAACGGCGAGGTCTTGAGAGCCGGTGAAGGTGATTGAGATGAGTATGGAGCGCTGCCGGAACGAAAGGGCGGGGGAACGAGAGATCCACGAGAAAACCCGCGGACCAGCGGCATCGTCCGGCACGATTCCCAAATGCGAAAATCCTGTGACCCGGCCGGGGATTGAACCCGGTTCGCCTTGGTGGGAGGCGAGCTGGCTAACCGCCCAACCACCGCGGGCCCCTGGTAGGGGTATGAGGTGACGGGGGTAGCGGACAAATAAACCGTGGCCAGAAGAAAAGAGGTTCGTGGCTGGCAGGCCCATGAATGCCATGCTCGCCAGTTTCATCACCAGCTCTTCAAAGGACACTCGAAGAAACAGCCCTGCGCTCGTTTCCAATAACATGAGTCGCACAATGGCCCTCTGTGTGCGAACAGGAAGTAGACTTTGCCAGAAGATGAAAGTCGTGGTACCCGTTGTCAACCCATTTGTTTCCACGTTGTGGCTAGGGAGTGCCGTATCGTTGCGAAGTAGAAATATTCACCGTCTTAAGTACAAAACTCAACGGTTTATTATGACGAACGTAAAACATTTAAGAAGTTCAGCATTTAATCTTATTATAAAATGTTCTGTAGACTTTTTTTTTCTCCAGTTCTTTGATACAACTCTTTCACAGATAGTTTAACACTTTTGAAATTAAAGTTTCAAAATAAAATCCATTACCTAACTGCGGGTATTTTAATGTAAACCTTGAGTGGCCTAACCACATTGAATTATTGTTAAATGTACGATTATTATTTTAATGGTAGTGGAAACCTGTTCCTTCTTGTATAATAAACACTGCAGTTTGGATTGGTGTAATACTGAAGTGTTTATGAAGTATCGTTTGGACGACTTATGTATACTAACAACTGGTGCCATAGCAATGTGTATTTTTACTTGTATCGCAAGGATACACAATGTACAGAAAGGAAACTCTTAAGTACGTCTTCCAGAGGTATTCAGCTAACCCCGAACTAACGAAATTTTCTTGGTTGGGTGTTATGATCTCTCGCTGTCTGAGGTGTTTGCCAACCAATTACGGAAGTTCAATGACGGAGTAACTTAATTATGATAGGCCCAGTCAAATAGAGAATGCATCCTCACAACAAAAACCCGGCTAATACCCTAAGGATGTCTGCGTGTGTGCATTTAGAATGTTGATGCATATCCCACGCACAAATACTTTCGCGAAAAATGGGTGGTTCTAGTCATTGCTAGTGTATAATTTCCGTGCAGAGTTTCACGTTGTAAAATTGATCCGCGGAGGGCAAACAACGTTGACTTATTTACGACCTGTCAGACTTAGCTGCGGTTGTTCTAGAGCGCCATGTGGAAATGCTGATGTCGGAAAAGATATCGATATTATTTATATTGGTTGTGTGTAAAATTTTCTTTATACGAAACGATATGCCGAAAGAAAAATATATATATGTTCGGTACATCGGAATCTGATATTTTATGTATTAAATAATTTGAAAACCGTAAAATTGCTTAGAATATTACATGTTGAGGACGCAGGCATTGCAGAAAGATGTGGTCCCTGCTTTTGGTGCATGTGTAAAAAGTAAACATAGTAATTTTTTTATTTCAGTTTTTGTATTCAAAACAGAGCTTATTAACAGACAATTTAAAAAATATTTATGTCCTATATTTAGAAGAAGAAAAAAAGGTATTGATTTCGGTAAAATATCGCTGTAATGGATATATACGATTTACATAGATTTATCGTTGATATAATATCGTAATTTCGATATATCGATATTTTTTCAACGTTCCTAGCGCTGTGAAGCGGAACTCATAACTGTGGGGGGAAACTGGGCACGACAGCACACGGGCTTGCCGGGAGTTGGCGCCATGCTATCGGCGAGATCTGCGCCAGCGGTCCATGCCCTGTCACGCGGTGGCGTGTCCGGCTTGCATTATAGACAGGTCGTGGGTTCGATACCGCGGCCGCCTGCTCTGGCCATGGTTTTCCCCCGAGCAGTTTATGCATACTCATTCCAGGTGAATGCTGCTGCAGAGTCTTGATACGAACCTATTCAAGACCTCGCCTATAAGTTGAAGATCTCGGTTTGCCTCTGCGCATAAAATAAAGTATATATTATAATTGCCCTCCTGCAGTACGCGGGCTAGCATCAATCTGTTTGAGAGTTCTCCTCTATCAGGTTGCGTACTATAAGATGTGGCCACGCGTACTACTTTTATACACGTATATGGGAAATGAGCCTGTCATAAAAGGATTAAAGAAATATATCGATATTTGACAAAAACCACACTATCACTGATGATAGCAGATCTTTTAAAACGGGCTTATTTAGACCTAAGAAACTCCCCTCAAGAGTTTTAGATGAAAAATTGTCAGTTTGTCCTGTNCCGGCTTGCATTATAGACAGGTCGTGGGTTCGATACCGCGGCCGCCTGCTCTGGCCATGGTTTTCCCCCGAGCAGTCTATGCGTACTCATTCCAGGTAAATGCTGCTGCAGAGTCTTGATACGAACCTTTTCAAGACCTCGCCTATAAGTTGAAGATCTCGGTTTGCCTCTGCGCGTAAAATAAAGTATATATTATAATTGCCCTCCTGCAGTACGCGGGCTAGCATCAATCTGTTTGAGAGTTCTCCTCTATCAGGTTGCGTACAATAAGATGTGGCCACGCGTACTACTTTTATACACGTATATGGGAAATGAGCCTGTCATAAAAGGATTAAAGAAATATATCGATATTTGACAAAAACCACACTATCACTGATGATAGCAGATATTTTAAAACGGGCTTATTTAGACCTAAGAAACTCCCCTCAAGAGTTTTAGATGAAAAATTGTCAGTTTGTCCTGTTTAATACTTTCAAACTATCTCTTTATTTGAAAAATTGATAAAATTCCTCCATTAATATGCAGACAAAAATATGCATTATTTCATGCCAAAAATATATTGCGTAGCTACAAGTAACTATAAATAACAGAATGAATTCAGAAGTTATTTCCTTGAGATATGTGGCAGTAATATTGCCCATATGCTGATACTTGACTTCATCACTGTAGGAATACTAGCACACTACTCTCATAAATATGTGGGGGTTTCAGAAAGTCATCCTTTGGTTCCTGGAATGTGCTTTTTTGCTCCGCCACTTGTATTGCAACTCTACACTGGAGTAATTTTTTTTTTTTTTTTGCATTCTAATACCGAGCGAAGTGGTGCATTTCGGATTCGTATTCGGGAGGACTTGCGTTCGATTCCCGGTCCGGCCATCGTGATTTTGATTTTCCGTGATTTACCAAAACCACTCCAGGTGAATTCTAGGATGGTTCCTTATCACAGGTACTTGACCCGATTCCTTCCAGGTTCCCGCTTCTCTGAGCAACTTGCTCCATCTGTAACGACCTCGCTGTCGACGAGACGTTAAAGGCGCTGGTCACCAGAAAATTCATTATTTTATAGTTGTTTCAATTTATACTCAACTTGTAAACATTACTTGTAAGTACTCGAAAAAAGTAGATCCGTTAGTTTTTGTAACGTGTATTGTAAAAATCAACATTTTAGTGTTTTTTGGGATGTACAAATAAAATTAACGAAATCCATTTACAAAAAATTTAACAAGGGTGACTGCAAGGCCATGGCGTAACTCATTTTAAGGCATACTTAGCAAAATTAATTTTCACAAAAACGATACAAATAAAAAATATGTTAAATTTTTCTTATTTAACCAATTTTTTAAAATTGCGAAAACGTTTCGTAGAGTTATTTTTAAGATTTCTTGAAATAACCCGTGGTATCTTATTTCAATGTGAATTATCTCATTTTGGTAAGTTAGTAAGTTTTTGTTATTTGTATATCCCAAAACAACTAAAATTGTTATTTGGACGCGCCATTGCGCAAAAAAATACGTGGTGTAAAAATTAATTTATGCTAGGAAAATTGTTTTTGTAAGTAACGTCTGCAAGTTGAACAGTAGTTCGTCAAATATAGAATAATTGACTTTTTAAGTGAGTCAGTTTGTTTGTACATATACATTATCACGTTGGCTCTTGCCATTGTCACACAAACTTCCAATTCACGCGAAGCTGTCTGATTCGCCGGTGTCTGCCGCAGTGGGAGTGGTGGGCCTCTTCGTTGGTTGGGTCATCTCACCATTGCTCGCAGCCCAACAATCTCTCCTGCTACATTCAGTTTCAAATTATTTTCATATCCCCACTCGAGGCTTGATCAAAATGGATAGCATGAGTGATCGCACCAATTCCTGAGCAATGCATGAGGTCATATGATTCTACTTCGTTTTGCATGGGCTTATTAGAACCCCTGATTTTATGCCGGTAATCTAATAGGGAAATTGAAGGCCTTAAATGTCTTAACTAACCTAAACTTGCTTCCCCGGGATTTAAACCCAGATCCCCATTGATAACAGCCTCCTCTGCCTCGGAGGTCACCGGTGTGAGATGACAATAGGATAGAGAAACGGAATTAACGCATAGAGGAAACGGGAGCACCTCGAGGAAACACATATCATCCTCTAGGCACACGGGATGCATAGGACTGATTCCATAAACATTAGAACCATTGTATGAACTATGAAGGTACAAACTGGATAAATATATTTAGAAGTCTTCTTTACGTGGATGGTTTCAGTAGTCATGCGAATTTTTCGGAACTCTATTTACATACTCACGTTAAATTATAACATGTAGTGATGGCACGAAATAATGCATTTTATTATAACGACTGTCTTAGCTACACGTAAACCGGTCCTATTTCACCTCGGAGTAACTCGACACGAATCACTTTACGTTCCATGGCTCTCCGTGGGTCCACGACCTCTGGGAAGAAGTAACGTGTGCGTTCAGCACGTGGAAAACGTCCGTCTCCGAATGTTCCCCATCGATTCGCGATCAATCACGACCCTCGAGTGGGAGAAGGAGTAAGTAGCCTCATCAATTGCGAGCGGATACGAGCGCCGAGTGATGAACGGCGCCTTCGGCTTTTTTAAACCCACCTACATCAATTTTGGCGCCTCTGGCGTTTTCCGTCCCGAGTTATGAAAACTGTCAACCTTGACTGCTGTGGCGGCGACTGACATGCCGACAGAACTCGTACATCGTTGCAACGGGGTGTTTTTTTTAAGTATAAATTTCGCGAACCTTTTTGTATTGTGTAACTGAGGACTTAAACATACCACGAGTAACATATACTATATAACGCGTCACTTCCGCCCATATGTTCCTATGCAATAATTGTTTGTTTTAGTGAGCTCTACCACCCCTCAATGTTTGTCCCATGATTTTAGAATCATCCTGTATATCCTACATCCAGTACGAAAAACGTTTGTGCCGGACGTGGACACGGTGTTCGTTAATTTATAAAACCACTTAATACTAGCATTAAGCTATGTGTGTGTGTGTGTTATTTCATTACGGCAGCCATTTTAAGGATTGTCATTGTGTTTTTACCTACATGTGTAGTTACGCAGTTGCTAATACAGTTATTGGTGTTCGTATACACGTGAAACTGAGCAAGTGTATGAAACTAAAAAAGTTGGCAAAGATTAACGTAAAATATTTATTAATTATTAGGGTTCAGTTCCCCGGATGTTATAGGTTATCACTCAAATTAGGCCTATGTAATTGTAAATCGCAGTGCCGCAAATCAGTTAAAATTTTATAGCAAAATCTCTAAAAGAATACCGATCACTCCAGTGACGAGAGTTCACAGATAACAATGGCTAGGCAAAGATGAAGTGATGGAGGAACAAACTTTCATAATTCAAAGCCAACAGTACACTCCACCTATCTCTAGTCACTCGTGACACATAGTGAGTGACTGTCCCCCAGTGACAATAAGATACCAAAACGTTCTGAGACATTTTTTAATATTTTTTAAAATGCTAATAATTAAAATGACGTCGAATCCATGGAATGCGCGTGAGCTCACAAGTTTACTACCGTNTTTAAAATGCTAATAATTAAAATGACGTCGAATCCATGGAATGCGCGTGAGCTCACAAGTTTACTACCGTAACGCTGAACATCAAGATGTACAAAAAGTATCTATCGTAAGCCATAAATGTTGTCTATACTTCGTGTGAATTTATGCTCCAGAATTTACTAAGAGACTGAAAATTAAGTATATCTATCAAGCTGGAATCATTTTTGTTGGATATGGTGGATTCCTTAGTTATGTATTCTCGTATGCCGTTATACGCCATGCACTACGGCATGTAATTATGATTTTTAGAGGAAAACGTACTCACAACACCGCAACAAACAATTAATTATGATGAGACATTAAAATTGAGAATGCAAGCTTCGAGAGCCTTATTGTAGTTCCCATATTTATAAATTACTGTAATTTTGTACTACGCTGTGTGTCTGAAATTCGTTACCATCGAATCTGTCAAATACTAACAAACACAATGAATACGCACTAAAGAACATTAGTTTAAATTTCTGTGTGGAAAGCTGGAAATATTAAAATTGCCGCACATTCAGTAGCTGGAATCACAGGTTCACGCATTAATTACAGGAGAGTTATGCGGTCATCGCTAATAAAACAATATGAACATATCAAATTGTGATTCTTTTTTGTCTGCAACTCTATATTTCAGGCGTTTTATATCAAAATATAACCAAGTACTAGACAAATAAGACTTTCTTTTTTTTTACAAATTTATCATATCACTGTGTACGCATACTCAGAAGGCAGGAATTTTTCTTGTCCTTATTAATCGACGATAGCTTTTCTACATTTGTTCAGAAAAGAGTCAGCTACGTAGTAAATTTTTCGACCGTGTAAGGTTGGTTTCTGAGGGCGAGGGTCTGAGAACCTTGCGGAAGGTTGTACTTGGCCGCACTTGTGAATCAGGTTGGGGCTTTGGATTTGGTTACTTCAGGTGCATGGCTGGGCCACCTGCGATGAGAGGGCGTGATCCCTCTTCCCCGCCGATTGGGCGGTCGTAGCGCGGGATGGCCTCACAGCTAAGAGAGCTACGTAAAAATATTAAAGTACGAAGGCCGAGAGACTAAAGTATCTGCATATGTATGATATCATTTATATATTTNCGCTACGTAAAAATATTAAAGTACGAAGGCCGAGAGACTAAAGTATCTGCATATGTATGATATCATTTATATATTTGTAGCGTGATTTATGGCACATTTTCCATACCATGTAAAGGTTAAAAACTCCCGTTACACTTTAGGAAATTTACCGGTAATTTTTTTACATTGGCGACTAAACAAATTCCTGAATGGCGTTTTCTTGAATAATTTTTAATCTGTAAAAAACTTTTGTGCGTTATATCGTCCCCTGGAATAGGTGAGAATTTGTAATGATGGATAAAGATGGATATAAGTTTAAATTAGCGTCACGATAAANATATTTGGCGAAACATTTCCAGACGAATAGTTTCCGAGAAAACGGCTACGAGGTCTGAAATGGTGCAGGTGTTCGTCTGATATATTCACATCATGTCGTGCTAACGCACTCAAAATTTTATAAATGTCAGATTTTAATTTTAGAAGTCTCTAATCTACTCAGGAACTTATTTCATCGTGAGTAATTTATAATTATTACTCTTCGTTTTCATTCTCATTTTGCGTAAAGAATCGCATCTCACGGCGTGTTTACGTGGTGTTGAGAATAACCCGGTTCCTAATTTATATCTGACATTTCTAGATATGATATACAGTTACTGATTTGGTCAGGCGAATACACATTACCGTTTTTTTTTTTCATGATGGAGAACTTACCATGGTTGTTACCCCGACCATATGTTAATCCGTTTTTGTGGTTAGCCTGTCCACGCTGCCTATTATTCTTTTCTGAATTCCGTATAAGATTAACTACTAATGTATGCTCTTAATTATAAACACTAACTGCTATAGGAGAACTACGATCGTGCGGTAAATCAAACGCCATTTCTTTAAGATTTCCAGTGAACAAACGATACAAATGTATGTGGAATGTTGGCTGGGATACTGCAGATGAAAAAAAATGTATTGGGTAAAATACCTCAAATTCTTCAAAATAAAAAATGGACAAGGTAATTAAAAAAATTATATACACTTCTCCCTCATATTNAGGTAATTAAAAAAATTATATACACTTCTCCCTCATATTGTTGCAGTTTTGAGTACTGCGGCCATCAGCCTTGTTTGTTGTTTAACAGCGTATTGACAAGAATGTTATTTTCCTACGTTTTGATTTGGTTGTTGTAGCACTTTTAGCATACTGCACATATGTCCAAGTTTAACAATAAGTTACTGATAACTCACGAGCCAACTGTACTCTACATGAGTGCAAATAAATTTTAGTGAAGTTCTTAAAAGCGTATATGGTAGGTAGTCGTTGACGTCTCATTGACAGCAATATTATTATAGATGAAACCAGAAACATGTGAAACAGTACAAATACAATTAAAATACACGAGTGAATTACCCGGAATTTGAAATCAGAAAAACTCATAAAATTAGCTTGCTTGCAATCAACTGCACAACATTAAAAAAATAAGTTCCTTATGCACTTGAAACATATAAATTAATATAGTCTACCACAGTACAACTTCTTCGCCAATTTAAAAATAAATCGGTTGATTGTTTACCGAGATACAGCATAAAACAATATTATTTCATATGGGACTAGCTTAAAAAATGGCGGAGAAATTAGGCGTTGCATAGACAATTTTGATGGATATAACTGATACTGTCAGTATACAAAGTTAAGTTGTAATTTGTTTTGCGGTTTCGTAGATAAAAAATTTGCAGCTAAAATGTTTATATAGCCGCCATTTTGAAAATATATGTGACTGACACTCTCAAAATTTATTAGTTTACATAGATCACCATACTGCTAACTGTTAGCCAAATTTGGTAGAAATCGGTTTTTTTTTGGAGATCACATGTTTTATTTTGTTAAGTGATACTATTTTACAAAATGACGGAAAAAAGAGATTTTGCATACACATTTGATTATTGTAATATATACACATCTATCATGCAAAGATTTATTGTAATTAATTGCATGGTTTTGACAATATAACATACAAAACAAAAATAGCTATATGGCCTACATTTTGAAAATAATTGCCTGACAAACCTAAAACATAACAGTTAACATTACCTACCGAAGTAGGTATATTGCCATATTTGGTATGAATCGGCCAATTGTTTCCGAGATATGATGTAAAAACTGTATGTATATGAATGGCACTATCTTACAAAATTGAGGACAAAAGAGGCTCCGTGTAGACACATTTGATGTTTGTACTATATAATCACAGCTAGCAAAGTTAAGTTGGCAATGATTAAATGTTTTCGAAGATATAGCATACTATGCTAAAGTAGCTATATGTCCGCCATTTTTAAAATAAGTGCCTGGTATACTTGAAACATATTTGTACATATCAACTGCGGCAGTACTACATTATTTCCAAATTTGGTTGGAATCTGTTAATTGTTTCCCGAGAAATTACACAAAAACTCAGATTAATTAATATAGTGTTCTCTTTAAAAATGGCGGGAAAAGTGTCTTTTGTGCATATTTGAGGCTTGTAATAGATACTGCCAATGTACAAAATTTGGTTGAAATGGGTCAAATAGCATGGTAGTAATAACAAATAAACCTATATTTGTATAGTCGCCATTTCGAAAATAAGTGTGTAATTAAGTTAAATTACTTACATTTACCTGGCCAATCATAGTATTACTTACGTGCCAAATTTGGTGAAAATAGGTTGAATATTTTTCGAGATATAACGTAAAAGCTTTCTTTTTTCACGTGGCGCTATATTCCAAAATGGCGGACCAACATCAACGTTTACCTCTGAATTTAATGCTCACGACTTGCGCTGTCGGCATACAAAATTTGGTTAAAATCGGTTGAGTGGTTTCCGAGATATGACATCGCCCTAAAGTTCTTAATGGCCGCCATTTTGTAAGTAAGTGCCCGGCGTGGTTGAAATGTATAAAAGGCAGGTGTCCTTACTTACTACTATATGTGTACCGAGTTTGCTGAAATTCGGTTCAGGCTTTCAAAAATTGAAATGTTAGGGGGAAAAGGGGAACACATGCACAGACACATCAGATGTCTGTGTCTATCAACAAGTTCGTTGGGGTCTTTAGGAAATATGTAGTCGGTGATATTGTCTTCACGACACTTTTTCCAGCAAAGCCGGTGAGGAGATGTGTGAGGACGTCGAAAAAATCGCCACTGTCTTCACTGTATCGTATCCATGGCCCTTCCCTTTTTCACAACTCTTCGAGCAGGAACGAAATCTCATATACACTGAAGAAACTTAGGGAAAATCACTCACATATGACTCACTATAATGTGTTTTATTTTCGGAATATTCTCTCAACACACAGCGAGCAGTGTCGCTTCGATTGTGATTAGCAGGGGTATTGACATGGGAGCATGGCATGCAAACATTGCCTCCCATGAACATTGATATGTATCGAATCGGGAAATAATCGTTGAAATACTCCTGCCGTCGATACCAAGCACGATGGAAAAACGTCACTTTGAATATTTACGATAAATCTAATTTGCACTTAACACATCGTTGCATAACACAGGAAGGGCCCTTCACACAAGTAGTTCTTTCGTGCTCCTTTGCACCTTGGCTGTAGGTAATATCTTTTCACAGAAACAACGAAGCCTTGACGAAGTCATCGATGACGATATTGCTTTAGGTGCTCCATCCGAAGAAGTCGATTACATTCCCGAAGAAGTAGATGCGACCTGCAGCATTTCATCCAAAACCGAAGACTGCACCTAAATAGTAAAATTATGTATAAACTGTTTCCATTGCTATTTTATATTCAGTACAATGATGGACACTGCTGATGAATTAAGTCGCATTATCGACAATGTGCGTGGAAAATATTTGTTGGCCAAGCGAGCGTGTTTGGAACGCGACGTGGTTATGGAGGATGCATTCAAACCGCTCACATCTGGACTTGATGATTTGCAACCTGTAGTTTCACCTGACGCATTGAAGAAAGAACGTGATAAAGCCATACAGCAGCCATGGAGGAAACGAAAGCGTAAACTGGATGTAGAAGAAGTGGCGGATGAAGGCGATATTCCATTGTAAGTTTTGAAGCATACAAATGATGGAGCTAATATTCGAAATGTATATGCCCATGGTTACCTAGCAATGTATTTGCCCCGGCTCAATGATAAAACATATGGAGTTTGCAAACAAAGTTAAAAATTGTTTCTGGGAAACAAGGAAATATTTTCCTCCCAAATGGTGAAATTCAAATCGTAAATGAATCTCTGCTTGCATTCCCTGGCCTTTACGAATTACTCTTCAGGAGAAGTCCTACTACATGTTTCAAGCTGCTCTGCGACAGTACAAGAGGCTGCTCAAACTAATGAGTGCACATAATGCATATAAGGATACTGTTCATGTAAAATTCAGCATTATTTTATGTCTGTTTCCAGAGGTAAACATACATTCTGATTCTGGTCTGCTGGCAAAAATCTAAGACGGACATCATCTAGATAGAGTATGTCGATTGGGATGATGTTAACGAACTTGTTGATAGAATGCGGCTGCTGATTGCTTTACAAAGAGCTGGAAATGATCCCCGCACAAACGAAACTACTAATATTCTGGAGGAATTGTGTTAAGGAGGCTACACAAGGTGAGTCGGGCAGAAATCGCTAGCGAACTGCATAAGCCGGCTATACGGAATTACCCAAGATACAAAGTGATGGTGTTTGAATTGCGTCAGTCATAATGATTCCATATGCCCATGTGAATAAAGGATTCAAGTTTATGCTGACTAATCGATTACTATAGCAAGTTTACATTTTCTGTACCAGTCAAAACCAAAACGAGGTAATGATGTTGCTAAAGCGATGGAACTCGTTTTGGGTGACAAAGGCCCACCAAAAAATCTGCAAATATATCTTGGACACGAGTTCTATAATCCATAATTCCGGCATCTAATGAAGAAACACGATATCAATCATTACTCTACACATAAGGGCATGAAGTGTGCTGTTGACGAAAGGTATAATCGCACTTTGAAAACAGCGATGTGGAAACAATTCGCAGCACAAGGAAGCTACAAATGGTTGGGAATGTTACCAGAACTGTTTTCCAGGTGCAACCACAAAAACCACCGTACAATAGGTATGTGCCCCATCGACATTAAAGACAACTCGCTCCTACAAACAGTTTACAAGAATGAAAACATTATTGATATTTGGAAGCCAAAAGCTAATGTTGGAGGCTAGGTACACATTTCAAGGGACATTTGACAAAGGATATGCACAGAACTGGTCAAACGAATTGTACAGAGTCGTCAACATTCGGCATTATGAACCTCGTACCTACTTTCTCGAAGACCTGGATGGCCAAGTTATTCGGGGTGGCTTTTATAGTGAGGAAATACACCCCACAAAATTTCCCGACACTTATCCTGTAGAAAAAGTTTTTAAATGTAAAGGCAATAAAATCTACATTCGTTGGATGGGATTTCCAGATCAAAAAAAATAGTTGTCAAGGATGCAATCAGGGATAAATAATAATGTATTTTTTTACAGCAAGTGTCTGTTAGTTTTAAGAAGATGGTACAAACAGAAGACTGCACTTCAGTTCAGAGTTGGTAAGCGGACAGAAAATGATTTTGTAAAAAATTAAATACAAAAAAAATGTATTATCCCGTACAAACAAAAATTTATTAATTACATTTTTCTTCAGAATATGATTGTTTTATTTTTAGGATTATTGCCTACTCGTGGCTGCATGCCTACATCCTGGTCTGAGGTATAATAACCTTTACTGTTTCTAATTTATATTAATAAAAAATTCGCAACACTGGTTGTAGTGATAAAAACAATGAAAAGTTATTTTCAGTACCTTATCAACATGCCTGCTGCAGGAGTTAACATAACGATCACATACCTCTCGTATAGACATACCCATGCCTATAACATTTTGGAAAATAATAATTTCCATATATATATTGTGTACATCATTAAAACAACGCTGGCACCCATGTGACATCTAGAAACAAGATGTCGAGGTGGAATAACAGAGCATGAACTGGAACATTCTTGAAACAAGGTGGTAGCATGGAATGACAGAGCATGATTTGGTAAATTCCAAGTTGGTGGCATAGAATGATAGGGCATGAAGTAGAATGACAGAGCATGAACTGGAACATTTTTGAAACAAGGTCTTGCTATTTTTAGACTGATTGAACTGTGAAAATTTGGGTAAGGAAACGTTTTCAGAATTTGAGGTTAATTCGGAAATTTTAAGGGAAATTCTAGAAATTTTTAATGTTTTTTTCAGGGAAAACGGGAAATTTTGAGGTCGAGGCCAAGGTCAACGGTCACCTCTGGTCCTCTGCCAGATGCCACTACTGGTCCACTGCCTGATGCCATATGGCTCCTACCCTCCACACCCCACACCTCTGTTCCAGAACTCTCCTTATCTATCTACTTACCTATAAGCTCGAAACCTCTAGCACGGCAACTCATAATTTTGTTGGAGAACAAAATCATAAAATGAGTAGGCAACTGAATATTTTTACTGCGCTTTTATTTTAACTAAGAAACACAATTTCAGGTATACATATGTCCGTGCCCTTTTAAATAATGCTTTGCTACCAAAATTTATGTAGGCCTAAAAATATTGTCAGACAGAATGATTTTACAAGATATGCTATTAAATTAAAACCTATTTTATTTATGTAGTCTAGTCATGCGTTTGACACTGGTCGATAAACAATTAAAATCAATATAAAATATTCCATTAATAATATATTATGAACTAAAATTAATTTACTTATCATTTACTATTTTAGTTTCCAGCTTTACTGAGAAAATGACTAAAATGACGATATTAAATAATAAATAGGTTAGGAAGTATTATGAATTCACCTTGACTAAGTGTGTGGCAGTTGCGTTAATGGTTTTATAATGATATATCTCATTTATGGTGTTATTTCGGAAGGGGTCAAGCCATTGTGCACTTTTTCGGCTTCCTCGCCATAAAACCTGAAGCCATAAAACACCCTTAAAGCTAGATTTAAAGAAGGGGTTCGCATGGTTTTAGCAGTTATAATTAAACTTTTGAAGGAACATGTTGTTCTCTATGGTGTATCATTTTACAAATTTTTCGGGTTTTTTTTATTATCGTCCCTTATGTATGTCACTAGGCTAATACAGTAATACAGAAACGAAGGCTTACACATGAACCTGAATTAACACCTAAAATTAGCACAAATACACAACGTTTGGCCCATACACTACAGATGAGGTAGAGTGCTTATTCGTCTTCTGCGCATTGACCTACCCGAAAGGAACACAACTGTCAAAGCCACATGGTCACCAGTGATGAACGTGTTTGTTTATATCTTAAATTTCAAACGACAAACACTGCTATATTAATAACATAATTTTACCAATTTGAATTTAATAAAATTGCATTGAAAATTAGTTAGAGGAAGTATAAAAACATCTAAAAGAACTTGTTTTACTGTTGGCAGAAAACGATTCAATGTCGGGGCACGGAGATTGGTTGTGCGCAGCCAGCGAGGGCGGCCCACCTCATCTGTAGTATGCGGTTTGACTAGGATTCGAACTCGGGACCTTGTGGTTTTGTTGTAACGCCAGAAGCCGAGGCTGCTTTTATTTTGTCGTTAGAAAACGCTGCTTCGCCCTAACGCAGTACGAAATCGCCATCCACGTAACTTTAGCGTTAAGGCGCCCGTCTACCTGGCGCTTGAACTGCGTTGCAGAGTGTTCCAAACACGTTTTTCAACGAAACTATTAAGCGTGCGTCCAACGTGCTTATCTACGAAAAGAACTCACACTTCAGACGAGAGCTGTTAAGTACTTTCAAAATATCACGTACGTTAGAAACATCAATTCAGAGTACTCCAAAACCGCTAAAAACGGCCTTTCCAAGGCGCTGTAGCTCAAAATGCACGCATCAGATACATACAAAACTACTATAGGGGCCT
>NQII01009267.1:22294-33669 GCA_002778355.1 Clitarchus hookeri | reverse complement strand
GCCTCCTACGACCCTACTATTGCCCATTAGCTGTGAAAAACTCCGCGAAAGCGCCGGGCGCAATCCTTTCGTCAGGTCACTAATTACATCTCGCCTATTGAAGCGCCCTGTTGTGCATCGTATTCACTACTTCTCTCTTTCTCTGTCTCTCCTCTTCCTCCTTTTCTTGCTTCCCGCTCTCCCGATTGTCCGTAGCACGCTCGAGCGCACAGGATTAATTATTCGGAGGGAAAAAAAAATCCTCAAATCTCCACTCCTTTCGTTTGCGAGACACGCTTCTTTCTTCTTTTTCTTTTTTTTTTTTGTACTGCTGAGCGGAAATAAAACTAGCGAGCGCTGCTAGCGACAGCAGTGATGTATTTCGCGAGATCTTCTGCAGGGCGAGGCACAGTGGATCCGCCGTTTCAAAATGTGTGTAGTTCGGGCAGTTTTTTTTATAGACGTTGCATTTCAAGCTGTCTAGTTAATGAGGATTTACAATAGCCCGTCGCGTCCGTCCGTCAGTCCGTCATACGTTCGTCCGTCTCCCAGCCGAGCGACGTCCGTCAGTTCATTGCTGGAAACTAACACAAACAAAACTATTTAGAAATAGAAAAAAAAAAATCCTTCGTTAAAAGTGAAAATGAGTGGCGGTATTGTTTTTTGTAAGTACCCAAAACGCATATACGCGTAAATAACGGAAATTAGTCTATGTTAAAAAATGTTTAAACATAACATAAAGAATGATTTTATTAATTTTGCTATTGCACATAAGGAACTCGTGTTCCCAAACATAGCTTGTTATAGTCGGTTCATGACTGGAAGAGACTTTCTTGAAGCCCTGCTAAAGATCTACTTTCAAGCCCATTTCGTATCCTTCTGCCAAAGGGTAAACAAACATTGCCATGTGGCAGTCACATGGCAATGTTTACATGCAATGTTTACATTCCACTGTGTGTGTGTACATGTGTTCGTACATGCACGTACCCATCATAAAAGTAATGTATATATTATTAATGGATATTCCACAAGCGTAAAGTTTTTAATCTTGAGGATTTCACACAAAAGAATATGTGATGCAAACGAAAAACATTTCATTATATAAACCCAAAATGTGAGTATTAAAAATGAGATGTTTCGTGTGCGTGTCTGTCTCTCTCTCTCTCTCTCTCTCTCTCTCTCTCTGTGTGTGTGTGTGTGTGTGTATATATAGGTTTGATTTTGACTGGGGGATTGGGTGGGGGAGAAAAACTTTCACTTTGATTACATATTATAGACACAATACTTTGCAATGAAATGTGTCAACATTCAAGGAGTCCATCCAACAACATTAACATGGCAACGCCAATCTCTCATAAGCCCCCGGATGGCCGTACTGTAGAGAATTTGTGCGATTCTTGTTTAACCTAATATTTCATTTATCGGTTTTTTTATACTAATATCAGCTCTTTATTATTTGATTTTTCATAACGTATGACTTTAATTTGTGCTAACCTTCTCGTACAGATTCCTTTTGCTTTTGAAATCTGTATAAGAGATTACTCATAGTGCGTTCTAACGTGTTTAATATTTTTCAAATTTATTTCAGGTTTGCTTAAAATTTTATTTACTGTATTTTACGTTGTATGTTGCGGTAGTTTTTGTGTGCAGTCATGAGTTCTAGCAAGGTGAATAAAAGAGAAGTCACCAACGCCAACAGGACATCATTAACCTCACCGAATCGTTGTATTCACTAATTAGGCGAGGGGAAATGAAACCCTGCAACGTCGCGGAAAGAGTGGCAGAAATGTTGAAACTCTCCAAATCTACAGTGCTAAGGTATGTTAAAATATCTGTAGTATTAACCATTGCGTTTGCAAGTTGTGTGTGTTAAGATCAATTACGTTGGCCCACGAAATGTGTTTACAAGAACATAAAGAAAATTTGTTAATAACTTGATAACGTCGTCGAACGTTGTCTACGTGTATTTTTAACGTTTTATTTTGGTAATTATTAAGTTTATAGGGTTTCCTGTAAAAATAAAAATAATTCATTGAAAATCTTATATTTCCACTCTGCTAATGATGCAGAACACGAATATACGAGGGGCATTAACGTCCGACTAATTTCGTAATATGTGCCCACCTAACCTAACAGAACCTAACCCCACGATGAGTGAATCACTATTTTACATTTTTTAACTAACCTAGGATTGTAGGGTTATATAGTAACCAATACCTGCCACCTATTAAACTAACCTAAACTAACACACGGCAGAGCATATCACATTGTCACACATCATTTGTAAACAAACCCTTGTATGTTTTTGGTATCAGTAACTGTAGTTGACCCAGTAACTGAATTATGGTCCTTTTTAAATTATGCAAATTAGGTTGGCTATGTAGCACTGAAAGTGAAAAATATGACACTGATAATTTACAATAACTAAAAGACAATGGCTGTAGAACAGTGGTGTTGGGGAAATGCATTAATACACAATTGTTTTCTTAAAAGATTATGACTGCGATTTCATCGATTACGATGTCCTCTCATGTTTAGTGAAGTGATACAGATATGTTTAATAGTAGGGGAAGTTCCAGTTATATCGACTGTAATCTATTTAGTGACGTATAACAATGGCAATTAATGCCGCAATGTAACTTATAAATACAAAACAAGCTCCTTCTTCAGAATCTTAAAATGCACCATCTCTCCATAACCTATATAAAATTAATTGACTATAACAAACTCACTATAGAGGCAATTTTCCTTACCATTGTCAGTTGTCTTTATAATAAATTTCCACTGTATATATTGGGTTGTTTATGAAGAATCCCTCGCAGGGGTACACAAATTCCAACACAAAGTAGTTTTTATTTTTAATTACACATTGTAATACCACCTTTTGGTTAGGTGATTCATACACTCACATTTGAGTCTATATAACCCTACAATCCTAGGTTAGTGTAAAACCCAACAATCCTAGGTTAGTTTAAAAATGTAAAATAGTGATTCACCCATCGTGGGGATAGGTTCTGTTAGGTTAGGTGGGCACATGTTACGAAATTAGTCGGACGTTAATGCCCGTCGTATATTCGTGTTCTGCATCATTAGTGGAGTGGAAATATACCATTTTCCGTGAAATTATTGTTATTTTTTACAGAAAAGCCCCCTGAACTTAATAATTACCCAAATAAAACGTTAAAAAGACACGTAGACAACGTTCGACGATGTTATCAAGTTATTAACAAATTTTCTATATGTTCTTGTAAACACATTTCGTACGCCAACATAATTGACCTTAGCGCACACAACTTGCAAACGCAATGGTTAATACTACATATATTTTAACATACCTTAGAGCTGTGGATCTGAAGCGTTTCAACATTTCTGCCGCTCTTTCCCCTCACCTAATTAGGGAATACAACGATTCGGTGAGGTTAATGATGTCCTGTTGGCGTTGGTGACTTCTCTTTTATTCACCTTGCTAGAACTCATGACTGCACACAAAAACTACCGCAACATATAACGTACAATACAATAAATAAAATTTTAAGCAAACCTGAAATAAATTAAAAAAATATTAAACACGTGAGAACCCACTAAGAGTAATCTCTTATACATGTATCATAAACGAAAGAAATCGGCACAACGAGAAATAATAAAGAGAGGATATTAGTAAAAAAAATATAAAAAACCAGTAAATGAATTATTGTAGGTTAAACAAGATAATCGCAGCAATTCTCGGGCACGTGTGTCGACCACATCTCGCCAACAACACATGGAACGAAGGTTTGAAAACAAATGGCCGCTCTACTTTCACCTTGAGCGTGATCTTGCGAGCATGCAAGAAACATGGAAATCTAAATACGTTAGCATCACGTCATTAATAATTGGCATAATAAGATACAAGTCTTTTCGAAACCCATTTGTAAGCGATAAATTAACAATTACATTAAAAATTTAGAACTATTTCCTCTCTTTGTGCTGGCAACCTAACGGTATAACTGTATCCGCGCTCGCCGCTGTTTGTAATGTTATATGCATGTAGCTAACGGCTAGGGTGTTTTTTCAAAGGTTGATTTTCAAAAGTTTCTTCCAGTCGTGAACCGACTGTATCAATAAATCTTCAGGAAAAATACAACGTCATTGCAGTTTACAACTACATCAACAAACGTTTGAAAACAAAATACGAGCAAAACAAAACATTGCACAAGCTACACAGCCTTCGGGTAACAAAACGTGCAAGTTTAGAAGGCTGTAATTTCACCCGTCAGTCCGTCAAAAATTAAAGCTTTTCAAGGTTTCGACGGACGGACGGATAAATTAACGGACATCCCTGATTAGTTGTTGGTCACGTGATTGACGGACAGACGGACGGACGCGACGGGTTGTTTGAGGTCCCGTGTCGCTATTTTACTAAACAATATTAATTACCTACAGCGACAAGTGAGTACATATGAGTCATATCTGTGCTGCAATTATCTACAGAAATAAACAACGCAAGTGCTAAACGATTGTTGTAAATAACCTTTGCAGGATGCCGCCGTCTACGTCTGGTACTCGCACACACCCGATTGAACAACTTGTCGTGTGACCAATTGGCGACTCAGTACCTATAACTAGACAGTTCCACATCTAGATCCCTTACGAAAGGGGCCGCGGTGGCGTAGTGGTCAGACTACTCGCCTCCCAACTAGGCGAACTGGATTCGATTCCCAGCGGGGCGTGGGAATCGTGCCGGACGATGCCGCTGGTTGGTGGGTTTTCTCGGGGATCTCCCGTGTTCCCCGCCCGTGCATTCCTTCACTACTCCACGCCCACCTCGCTTCACCCTTATCGGCTCTCAAGACCTCGATGTTAAAGAGCCGTCCTTGTACTATGCTGTTTTCGATATAAAGAAGCCTTGGCGGTTTCGGCGAACGCACGTGGGAACGACTAGCGTGCGCACTTGGCATCAACGAGACCGGGGAGAGCGGACAAGTACGCACTATTCACAGTTCTCGGCACGTCTGTGTACTTGCGCTTGTCGAGTGGACGAGAACTGTTCAGTGTTCTCGTGTTCGCTGCACGTGCGCTAGGCAGCTGCCACTACCGATTCGAATAAGGAAAGAACATTCTTGTTTGTTTCTTTGTTTTGATTTAATAAAACTAGATAAACATCGCCTGACGATCGCAAGACACGATACTGCAATAATGCGTAATATAAGCTGTTCACGGTAAAGTGAGCACTTTTTAGGCCCTACTTACTTTTTTCCTATCAGCCATTTTGTATCCTTCCACCACTTTTCAAAATAAATATTGCCATGAAAGTAATAAACACAGTGTATATATTTCACCGGACTCGGAAGTTAAAGTCTAAGGCAACAATAAAAAATATTTATTCACTATTATTCCGAATGAGAGCGCTTCAGGAACTGCTCACTTTGCTGTGAATAACCTATATGTCCTTTTTTTTTTTTTGTTATGATTATAAAGAGATTTGAGTATTTCGCCGTATATTTTCTGCAGTATAGCAGCCAACACTACAATCACTGTTTTCTCATTTCTGAGTAGAGATTCGTAGATAAACAATCCCTAATTTTGCCGGATAATCTTGTGTTCAAAATGTTATCGCAGTTCTTCTACGTACTCACGGATGTTAAGATTCGGGGATATGTGTAGGCCTATCAAGTTCTAGTATGATAAACTTGCGAGACAAGGACCCTTCTTTAGAGAAAAAAATATAATAATTTGAATTAGTACGAGTTATATTAAATACGTTCATTTATCCGCCAAGGTTGGTACACAAGTGACCTCTTAACGGTCGCAGGGTCCATAACAGCCTACGGTGGACCCGGGATTTTCCATACTGGTAGCCTCGTATTACATAGTCCGCCATTTTGTAAGACAGTACCACATTAAAAATTAAATGTTTATATAATATCTCGGAAACAAATGAATCGATCGCTACCAAATTTGACATCAAGTAGTACTACGCCAGGCCATGCAAATGTGTATGTTTTAAGTAAGTCAGGCACTTTTTTTCAAAATGGTGGCTCAGAAATGTTTTAGTTTAGTATGCTATATATAATAAACCATAAAACCAATTTCAACCTAACTTTATATGCAGACAGTATCTATTACAAAAATTAAATGCGTCTATACAGAGCCTCTTTATCCGACATTTTGGAAGATAGCGCCGCATGAAAAAATAAAGTTTCTGTCATATCTCGGGAAATAATATATAAATTCCTACCGAATTTGCCAACCAATTAGTACTACAGAAGGTCGCGTAAATTTATAATTTGTATAGTGGTTCAGACACTTATTTTCAAAACGGCAGCTATGTAAACAGTTTAACTTTTTACGCTATATCTACGAAATCATGTAACAAATTTCAACATAATTTGGTATACTCGCAGTATTTTATTACAACCATAAAGTGTGTCTTTTCCCACCATTAGTCAACCGACTCCTTCCAATTGGTGTACACAACTAGTGCTACCACAGGGAATGTGAACTTACATGATTTAAATTACTAACATACTTGATTTTCAAAACGACTGCCCTGTACATATTTACTGTGAGTAAACCCTGCCTACCAAAACATGAGACTGATTACAATCTAAGTTGGTGCTCCTGATCCTACTTCTGTAATGCAGTTGGTTGCATGCCTGCTTACGGTACAAGAACGTCTGGGTTAGAGTCTCGGGCAAGGCATTAGTGCTGCATATGTTTCTGGTTCATCTGTATAGAGGAAAGTAGGCCCATTATTTATATCGACAACTTCTTGTTATGCATTGGTTTCCATAAAACTGCAGTACGTAATTGACCTGTGAAGACTTAATTTACTGCCCCACACACTTTTACTTGCCAGCGGCAGTGCGTTGTTAGTAACTCGCCGCATGTATAGGATATTCACGGTAAAGTGAGCGCTTTTGATATCTCCCTCATTTGGAATAATAGTCAATAAATATATCTTATCGTACCCTTAGATGTTAACTTTCGAGTCCGGTGAAATATACGCTCTGTGTTTATTACTTAAATTGCAATATTTATTTTAAAGAGTTGTGGAAGGATAAAAAATGGCTGGTAGAAAAAGTAACTTGGGCCCCATAAGAGCTCACTTCACCGTGAACAGCATATACCTACCTACTGGTGCGAGACACGAGGAAAACAAAATTGTCATTGTTACGGCTTCGCGACGTTGCAATTACCTTTCATTGGAATCATCCGCGGATCCATGCTAACTCAATATCATAATGTCCTCTAAGTGCATATATATAATCAACGCCGTTTCTTTTGCAGTATCACTACGCGACACGCTGAAGATGCATGCGTGTTAAATGTATTAAACGGGGCTACAATGCGTGGACGATTACAGCGAATCGAGCTCGGCGATGCGGACACAAATGCAATCTGCTTTGCCCGTCGTTAAACTTGAAGGTGTGTGAAATCGAGCAGCTTCAATGCAGTTGCGACCACGCTATCGCTGTGTCATTAGCGTTTCGTGACATCAACGTTCTGATATTTGATATTTTGTTCCCCTTCCACAATTTCAATTTTTTTTCTCTCTCTCCGTGCTTGTATCAGTTTACTAACTTCCAGTTGTATTTACACGATAATTAGTGACGATAACGCGGCCCTCGTTTTTTCAAGTCATGTAATAAATTGGAACGTTAATTGTGCCCATTACAATCCACTACGGCCGATAAAATGTTTTCGGGCACTCGCAGAAGCGGCTAACATCGCTTTTGGCGGACGAATTAATTACACCTCCCCCCCCCCNCTTTTACATCCCAATCCAACCTGCCGGAAAATAACCGGTCACCCGGCGTGTAATTGGTCACCCACATGTACAAGTAGCCAATCACACGACTCCCGCGGTGAAATGACCGGGTGAAAATCGGAAACTGGCCACCCTCCCCTCCTGTTAACAAGCAGAGAAGATAAATGCTCTGTACAGCTCGTTCCACGCAACTTTGCCGCGAGTTATAGGAAACTTAAGCCAGGGTGCTCTCCGTACATAAATCGGAAATGAGGTGTACACCGATAATTAGAAAATAAAAGTTTATTTTATTGAAGCATCTGTGTAAACTACCCTCTTCGGTAACTCTTAACGGGGTTGACGTAAATCCGTTAATTCTTGGTCTCGACTGTCCTCATTACCCAAAACAACCTAGTGTATATTTTATGATTTTGCGGTGGTATTTTATATTTAGCACAAACGACCAAGCGTAACTTTGCTGTCTACTGCAAGCTAGGGGGGAAAGGCGAAGATTCTTATTGTTACATGGGATGCCTGAGGGGCGTATCTGAGTTCGTGAGGGATGGAGGTCTTAATAACAATAAAGTAACTAAATTTGATTTCCAATTCATTCACACAGCTGATATATACAGCATTGAATTGTCTGTCTCCACTATTACTCTTTTTATTTAACAGTAAGCGCAATATTTAATGTGTATTTCAACTCTAATTAACGTTCTTCTTAATGTCTCTGTTTGGTTACAGTAAATTAACTCATACTCATCATTTACAAGTTTATCTATTGCCTCTATTTGTAATGTATTTCACTCACGCATCTAGTCCAATAGTCCAGCCTACCAGTCGCACTCTTCACTGCTTGATACTCGCAGTCGCAGATTTCCCTTCGGCTGGTCACTTCTCTCGCCGCTCGTCGTCTATAGCTCGGAACTCAGTTACTCATTCACTCATCAACTACTTGGCTCGGAGACCTGTCACACTGTTGTATCGTTTGCCCTTACCATCTGGAATGTTCAACGTACCCCGAGTTACCCCGAGAGAACGAGGTCAGTAATCCAGATTATTCTTCTGTTAAATGCAGTAATCAATACAACCAGGGTCAGCAGCGCGCGCCGGAAAAGGGATTATCGTGTCAGCTCGCTTTTTGTAACATATACGCGGTTCGCTCGTCTGCCATTCAAAACATTCCTTTGCCGTGCTGCCCCGTTATGATCACCACTCTGTCCTTCTCTTCCGCCCGCTCGCGCGGGGCGGGTCAAGGTCAGGCAGCGTAGACCAGCGACACGTAACGTTATTCTTGTGCCCTTACTCTTCGCATTCTTTTCAGCGGCGCGTGGTGAAGTGTTGCAAGGTAATCTGTGTTTAGTTCTGTGCTATACCTAATAGTTTGCTAGTTTATACATCGGCCAGTTAAACGCAGTAGTGCAGTTGACGTCACAGCACGCGTGTAATGGGGCCTGTTGCGTGTGCCGGGTGTGTGCAACAATATAGCAAGCGCCAGCTTACCTTGCAACACTTCACCACACGCCACTGATTCCATTCATTCTTTCTCTTTTATATTTCTTAGAAAAACAAGGGAGGAAGCGATAGCCTCTACGTCATTTTATGCGAGGCCTGCCAGTATCTAATGGTTCAGCAGTTTTGAAAGTTCATGTTAATTAACTGCGAAGGTTAATGTGTCAGTGCCTTCGCCTGGGATGGGGGATGGGAATATCACTTCGGACAAAACAACTCAATGGCTATATCGAACCCACGACTTCTCGGATCGGTGTTAGGCACGCTATCGTTTAACAAACACAAACACATGTGTTCCACGGCAGCTCTCCTCATAAGCATTATGTTGCTTGCTGCGTACAAACCGAGCCGTCGCCACCCAGCGTACTAAACAAGATTATCACGATGGAAAAAAGTCTTCCTCGAGAGATCTGAACTGCCATGCGAATACTTCACACGAACTCCACACAAAACACGTTCAATCGCACGTGTGCACAGAAAACTGCGTAGCATACATGCCCTCAGAGGGAGAGCTGTTAATGGCAGCTACACTTTTATTTTTAATGTTAACAAACATAAAACGAAAATGCAGCATTAAAACTGTTTCATCTCTGCAAACAAGATCATCTTAATATAATCTATATTATGTTTGCAAGCTCACAGAGGATAGCAATCCGAGTAGAGACTATGGTTAGCTGCACAGCTGAATAATTTCACTTCGGCAGTTCTTTAGTAACTCCAACTCGCCAACAACCACAAAAAAAATCGATCGCACATAAAATATTACCATTTCTATCAGAGAAGAACGCGTCATTGCATTAATTATATGTACCCTAACTTTCACGATAGTATGCACGGACTTACTACATAAAACTGATGATAATTTTGGATTTTAACACATTTTTATCGGTGGTCAGCTTTCAAGCTAAAGCAGTTGAAGATTCTTTTAATTTAACTATCAAAAATACATTAATGATTAATTCACTGATTAAGTATGTGTCTCTCTGAACTGACCACAATTTTACTTGGTCTGGAATTATCAGAAAATGTAAAACTACCTCGGTAATCAGTATCGCTCATTGCCTAAAATATCCCGATTTATTGTACGCTAGTGAAAGTGCATTACCCATAATTCATTTGCACCTGCATTTATGTGTCCACGTTTATGTATTTTCTTTACGGCTTATTTTTGAATGTAGATAATCGCGATAAACCTTACGCAAACAATTACAAGAAAAACTGTGAAGTATCTGACAAACATAATAAGTGATGACAGATTGGATGTTGAAAGTTAGATTTTCCTAATAAAATTGCAAGGTTCACGTGTATTTATTTACCAACTAAGCCATTGAGTAAAAAAAAAAAACCCTACCAAAGTTTAAAGCACATAAAATCGTGCTCGATATATGTTATATATATATACACACACACACAATACGGAGTGTTCGGAAACTCGGTACACTAACTCCAGACGTATTTTTTGTGAACCAACAGTAACACAAAAGCCGTATACACTTATATGCGAAAGGTATTTTTATATAATTTAATTGTGTTCAAAGTTGCGGCGCGCAACGCCTGGAGAACAAGGTGGTGCGATCATGCGTGTAGGACAAGTTGCATAGGAAGTAGGCGCTCGACGTTCCGTATGAGGTAATTTTGTGTCGCGCGCCTACAACCTATGAAACTTGCCCTACAGGCATGATCCCACCGCTATGTTGTGCAGGTGTTGTACGCCGAACTTTGATTATAATTATTTGATATAAAAATACGTTTCCGGATATAAGTGCATAGGGCTTCTGTTGCTTCCAATGGCCCACGGAAGCTATGTTTGGAGTTTGGGGCACTGGGTTTCCGAACAGCCTGTATATATATATATATACACACACACGCGCGCACACACACACTCAGAGAATGTCACGTGTGATCAATACAGGCGTGCTAGTAGAATCAGCTAATCCTTACAAGTATATAATAGCCCTGCATAAAAAGTCATACGTGTTCTCTGTCGTCTTGCGGAAGACTTGCCTTTTACGTGAATATTTCCGTGAATATTTCCGTACGTTCCTTGTGCGAGACGAGGAGCCAGTCTGGCTCTCCACGTGGCTCTAGGAGTGCATCTTGCATCGCGTGACCAGTGCCCAAGACAAATAGCTTGCGGTGCCTCGGAGGGTGGGTC
>NQII01009267.1:9406-21105 GCA_002778355.1 Clitarchus hookeri | reverse complement strand
AATTTTTTTTGGCACTGTTGGAGGAAACAATAAACAGGAAATCGTGTGGTAAAGAATCATTTTAGGAGGAGTTTAAATAACACTATTTTTAGCGATTGCCTGCTGGTGTAATTTGCATAATTTATTCCAGTTGTGAGCAGCGTACACGCGTTTTAGCTGCAGTATAACACGCCCCAATGCCTCCTAATACGTATTTTACAACGTGGCACAGTGTCACTGTTAAAGGAACTTCCTAGTAAAAATGTTGAACCCTACGAGGTTACGCCAAGCTTTTAGGAATGGGCGTGTGGTGGCCTCCCAAAGCTCCGAAAATGACTCCACTGTTAACCCGAGTCCCTCGCAAACTAGATTTTAGCAACAGAATATTATTCCACGCGACAGACACTGATGTCCCTTTGAATTTTTCTCCTTCATCTTAAGGAAGTTCAAAAATCCGAAATTATTTTCGACATTTTTAGCATATTACATTCTTTGTCGTTGTAATATGGATTGGTAGTTTGTAATTTCGTTATTTTACTTCGGAAGTCATTGACACGCCACCGCATTATCACCAAGCCCAGTGTATCTTGTACTAAACTTCAAGCTGAAAAAAATACTACTGATAAGAACTCAAAACACGAAAGAAGAAGAATAACGGCACATTCGGATGACTAAACAGTTTTATTTACGAAGAGCACTCGGCAGAAAACTGCCTCCTCTCAAGGTGGCCGCCTGGTTGAAGGAACTTTGCACGTCTGAGACTTAAAAAGCGTGGGAGCGCTAGGGGCGACCGATATATGCTCATCAACTCTCCCATCGCCTCTACGCGCAAAGCACTGAACTGGCGTGCAGTCTTGCCGTCGATAACGTGCCTCAGTGAGGCTTTCAGTGGAGACCCTACCATTTTATAACGTAATAATAAAAATAAATATTTGATGCACGTTCCTATTCTTTTTTTAAATGGTTTTTTTTTCTTCCGGAATGTTCATGCCTTGAAATGACCGTGAAAACACCCGTTTGAGCCATTTTCACTATCACATAAACACGCTTTACAGAGAAATGGAGGAACTGAGAAACGTATACAGACGCGTAACGTTTCTTAAAAGCTTTTTCGTAAGCAGACCTCGCTCAGGCACGTTGGGCGGTTTTTTAATAAAACGTTTTCTTCTGGAGCTCTGCACACCGTTCGGCGACCTACCCAGGCGGCCACCTTAAGCTTAGACACCGTCTGTAAATACACATATACAGTGCTAAAAAAAAAAAAAATTCCATAACCAGTAATTTTGTTACAGGTTGCCACAGATCATGTTTTGTATCCCGTAGTCTGTGGTTTGTACTGTCACGTCGGGCGTGATATTCTATACAGATAGTGCGTGTTTTCATCCCACCCTTTCTCTTTGGTCGTTACCAACACTGTGTGTCTCAAATCCCCGTTATGTAAAACTTTTATTACGCACTGCATTTCAACACAGCCGTAAGAATGCTTTTGCTATTTTAACCCTTTCAGATCCAATTAATTTACGGTTTCAAGTGCTGCAAACAAATTTTTTTTATGATGCGTGCTGTACTTTCGTTGTCACAGCCAATGAGCTGTAGGCTATATGTTCTGCCATGCAGGGTGATTCTAAAATCATGGGACAAACATTGAGGGGTGGTAGAGCTCACTAAAACAAACAATTATTCTATAGGAATATATGGGCGGGAGTGACGCGTTGAGGCACAAACACAAAAATAACACATGAAATGCAACACATTGTTTATTTACAACGTCGCCGCTAAATGCCTTTTTACAGCAATGTTTATAATAATTGCTTACAATTGCTACCACCGACAGTAATGCACGCTTGGTAGCGTCGGTGGAGTGATTGGCGAACAGATTCAAATACGCCGGGTATTTCACGCACGCGTGCAGCCGCACAGGATAGTCGAGCGACGAGGTCTTCAATGGAATCAACTGGAGTATCGTAAATTAGGGTTTTCAAATGCCCCCATAGGAACAAATCGAGACTCGATAAATCTGGCGATCGTGGTGAACGTTAATGTGTTATGGTTTTTGTGTTTGTGCCTCAACGCGTCACTTCCGCCCATATATTCCTATACAATAATTGTTTTTTTTTTTTTTTTTTGGGTGNTGAGCTCTACAACCCCTCAATATTTGTCTCTTGATTTTAGAATCATCCTGTAGTTATATGAACCAATTATGACCTGGACTAGTAAGACGGTTTGCAAATCACTTACCCACGGGTAAGATCATTGGTCATTGAGCTTCGCAGTGCGCAGTACAGACCAAAAGTTACCTACACGCGCGTATTGTACACAATTGCCTACACTGGGTCGAATGGGTTAACGCGGCGCTCCCGATTTAACCGCGCTTCGCTTANTTTTTTTTTTTTTTTTTTTTTTGGGTGAGCTCTACACCCCCTCAATATTTGTCTCTTGATTTTAGAATCATCCTGTAGTTATATGAACCAATTATGACCTGGACTAGTAAGACGGTTTGCAAATCACTTACCCACGGGTAAGATCATTGGTCATTGAGCTTCGCAGTGCGCAGTACAGACCAAAAGTTACCTACACGTGCGTATTGTACACAATTGCCTACACTGGGTCGAATGGGTTAACGCGGCGCTCCCGATTTAACCGCGCTTCGCTTATCGGGGGACAGAGATCTCGCCCCGTCAACACAGCTGCCACAGCTCTCTCGCGGCCGTTCACCGAAACAAGTGCACCGTCATGATTACAACGCGAACNCTCGCGGCCGTTCACCGAAACAAGTGCACCGTCATGATTACAACGCGAACTGCAGCAGCCTTCTGGGATGTGTTCATCTTTAACATCTCTTACGGTGGATGTTGAAGCCAGTCAACTATAATAACGAAACGACTCAGAAATACTCTGGCTCAGTAAGGTAGGTGCGTACGACATACATTTGTAAATGACGCGATAAGCAGACGTGAAATGGCAGTTTGTTTAATTGTTTTATAGTCGAAGACTTCCCACCGAGAGAGGGAGGGGGAGGAGGGTTATTGATGACGTTTTGGACTCGTATTCCGAAGGACGTGGGTTCTATTCTCTGCCGGGTCGCTGTTGAGTTAGGTTTTCCATGCCCGGACATCTCGCCCCGTCTTTAACAAACCCACTGTCGACGAGACGTTAATTTGTAAATTAAATAAATAAATAATAAAAATAAAACATTTCAACTGTGTCCCACTATAATTCTCTGCGTGTTCTGCAAAAAAATTTAAACTAAACCAAAGTTCTGTTAAAAAACAATTTAATTTAAAAAAAAAAGTATAATAATTAGAATAGGCAACTTATGAATCCGAAATATTTTGAGCATACTCCATTGTTCAAAATATTTACTTAATCATTCACCCCCATTGCAAGAATGTTTCAAACAACTTATGAATAAGAAAATTTCGACAAGTGTGAAAATTTCGATGGGTATAAAAATTTCTGTTAGTATGAAAATTTTGATGGATATGAAAATTTCGTGGGCATGAAAATTTCGATGGGTATGATATTTTTTCCATAGTTGGATCCTAGATTCTCATTGGCTAGCAAATCCTTTTTCCCCTATTTTCCGAAAGAAAGAAAGGCTTATGAGATCACTTTTATGTCTGCGTTGATGTGTTTATGTATGTGTGTGTGTGTGGGTGTGGGTGTGTGTGTGTGTGGATATGTGTGTGTGTGTGTCTGAGCATCTGTGCATGTGTGTGTCCCCCCCAACGCGTGAACAGAATTTCACCAAACTCGGTACACATATAGTAAGTAAGAACACCTGACTTCTATAGTTTTCAACTGCGCCTGGCGCTTATTTTCAAAATGGCAGCCTTTTAAAATGTTGGGTGATGTCATATCTCGGGAACCATTCAACCGATTTAATACAAATTTTGTATTTTAACAGCGCATCGTGTAAGCATTGAATTTAGGCATTAGTATTGTTGTCGGTCCTTCACTTTGGAAGATAGCACCACATGTGAAACAATAAAGCTTTTACGTTGTATCTCGAAAACTACTCAACCAATTATTGAAAAATTTGGCACGTGAGTAGTACTATGCTAGGCCATGTAAACAAAGGTATGTGATTCAAATCGATGAAGAAGTTATTCTCAAGATGGTGGATAATACGAATATTTTAGGTTTATTTTGTATAACTACCATGTCGTTAGACCAATTTAAACCAAATTTTGTATGCCCACAGTATATATTATAAGTACAATATATGTCAATAAAAAACCACTTTAGTTATCCATTTTATAAGATGACGCCACATGAACTAATACAGTTTTATGTCATCTCGGGAAACAATGGACCGATTCCTACCAAATATGGTAAACAAGTAGTTCTGCGGCAGGTGATGCAAACTAGTTGGTTTTAGGTATGTCAGACACTTATTTTCAAAATGGCGTCTTAATAGCTGTTTTAGCTTTGTATGCTATATCATCGAAACCATGTAATTAATTCTAACATAACGTTGTAAGCTGGCTGCCATCAAATTTTCTTTACAGAGCCTCATTTCTCCATCATTTTGTAATATAGCCCCATATGGCATAATTAAGTTTTTGTGTCATATCTCTGGAAACAACCATCCGATTCCCACCAAATTGGGCGAAAAAATTGTACTATGGTAGGCCGTACTATATACATTTGTATGTTCTGATTGTGCNGGTAGGCCGTACTATATACATTTGTATGTTCTGATTGTGCCAGACACTTATTTCCAGAAAGGTGGCTGTAATGACACTTAGCCTAGTGTGCTGTGTATACGAAACTACGTAGCCGGTTTTTTCCTAGTTTTGTATACTGTATTTATGACAATAATCGAATGTGGTAGTGCATAACCTTTCTGTTGTCCATTTATGATGATCGTCAATTGAATAAATGAAGTTTTTATGCCATATCTCGAGGACCAAATAGTGTTATTGTATGTTATGTAAACTTACATGTTTTAGGCGCGGGAGAACTTTTTAATAGTGTTAATATAAATAATTTTTTATTAATATGTTACATATTTGAAACAGTTCAACAAAATTCAACGCAATTTTGTACGCTAACAGTANCCGGACACTTATTTCCAGAAAGGTGGCTGTAATGACACTTAGCCTAGTGTGCTGTGTATACGAAACTACGTAGCCGATTTTAACCTAGTTTTGTATACTGTATTTATGACAATAATCGAATGTGGTAGTGCATAACCTTTCTGTTGTCCATTTATGATGATCGTCAATTGAATAAATGAAGTTTTTATGCCATATCTCGAGGACCAAATAGTGTTGTTGTATGTTATGTAAATTTACATGTTTTAGGCGCGGGAGAACTTTTTAATAGTGTTAATATAAATAATTTTTTATTAATATGTTACATATTTGAAACAGTTCAACAAAATTCAACGCAATTTTGTACGCTAACAGTATTTGTAAGAATTAGCAATTATGAATAAAGATATCATCTTTTGCTAGCTTTTTGCAAAAGAATGCCAAGTCAGAAAATTGACCATTTTGTCATATTTCCGGAACAATTAAACTAATTACCACCACACACCATTATTGCTACAAAGGGCCATGTAAACTTACAAGATTTAAGAGGTGTCAGACATTGATTTTCAAAATGACGACCATATAAATATTTTGATAAGCGTGGCATATATATTTAACAATTTAACTAAATCCATCCAAGCTTTTTAAGCAATTTTATAGTTACCACCGATTAAGAAAATAAGGTTTTTGTGCCATATTCGGGGATCAATCGACCGGTTTCCACCAAGTTCTTCACACAAGAAGCTCTACAGTAGGCCATATAAACTTGCGTGTTTTAAGTGGCTCAGACACATGACGACCATGTAAATATTTCAGGATAGTGAACCCTATCATTCAAAACAGTAGACTGATTACATCCGAAGTTGACGCTCCGAATCCTACCCCCGTGAAGCAGTTGATTGAACGCTAGATTATTTTTACGAGGTTTTCTGGCTTCGAGTTCCAGATAAGGCGCGTGTGTATTTGCAATTGTCTCGATACTGTCGCACATGTTTCTGGCTTCATCTATAACGATATTGCTGTCAACGAGACGTCGAAGCCTTCCTACTCTCTTAAGCTTTTAAGAACTTCATTAAAAATGATTTGCACCCATGTAGAAAGTAGGCTCATTTGTTATATCAGTAACTTCCTGTTAGGTTCTCGTTAACTTTGATCCTGGACAACACGTTTCATTGTGGTTCAGTTTACAATCGTATCAATAATAATAATAATAATGGCGTGTGGGGAGTGCACCCAGGGCAAGGCAGCACCCTCCGAGTGATGGTCTTTCTAGCTGGGACCCGTAGGTGACCGTCATCCCCGAGCATGACAGAAGTGAAGCCCTAGAATGGAGCTGCTCTGGAAGGCAAGGGCGGGGGAAACGGGAGTGCCCCGAGAAGGCCTGCTGGCAAGCGGTATCGTCCAGCACGATTCTCGCATGCTAAAGTCCGGGAGTGGACCCGCCGGGATCGAACCCGGATCGCCGTGGTGGGAGGCGAGCGCCCTGGCCACTACGCCACCGCTGCCCCCTTACAATTGTATTAATATTGTAGATGATGCTGGTGCCATCTAGTTGGATCGGGCGGCCGGCGGCAATCACAGCAGCAGTGATTGTCCCGGAAGTCGGTGTAATAGTGTTGGCGGGTCCCTCGGGAGGGGGTAGGGGCGCGGGAGACGTTATCGATCAAGAGGCACCCCATGACCGGGAGATAGCGAAGGTAACCACTCGCCGTGATAACACCGCCCCCACGTGGCTCGGGCACGTTATTGAGCCCCCAGCTCCGTCCGTCTGTGCCGCTCGTCCCGTTCATGGCCGTCGTGACGTGCGCGGTGTAACTGTCGCTTCGCGTCAAGTTCCGACGTTTCGTTGCGTGGCGACACTCCCGGCGAAGACGGCGGGCCTCCGGCGTGGCGTGCCTCGGGGCCCCGGGTTCGAGTCGTGGTCGAGTCGCAAGACTAGTGGGTGAGTCGAAGGTATCGTATATTACTGTACGTAATCTGCAGTCATGCATTATGTTACGAACTAACTTTCCAGCCAATTCGTACGTGAAAGTTGCTGGGGGCGTAACTCAATAATGACTCATGATTCGGTAGAGCACAACAGTATCTGATGAGGTTTTATTACATGAAGATTATACAGTTGCTATTTAAATGACTATTGATCGGGGGAGCTTTAAATTGAATACCACGATGATTATTTAATTACTTTATGATTCACGTAATTTTATTTAAACCTAACTGGAAAGTCATCACCTTGTTAATGTTGCCGGAGGCTGATTCTGCGAGACGGTTAACGCCGGCCGGACACACCCATATTCCTGGTCTGCTTCGCTGGTCGGGTCGCCCGAAGGACTAAAGACGAAAGACTCCGTTTCGGGTGTTGATGGGGTTTTCTGCAACTGTCTTCTTTCGCAAGGATCGACGACCAAATGGTGGCGTTGCAATCCCGCTCTTTTCCAGGTTCAATGTTTGAAGGTGTGATCAGGCAAGCCACTCAGCTAAGGCCTGATCACACCATAACAATTAGCAGTCCTGTAATCAAAGTGCACAAGTTACAGGAGCAGGCAACTGCCGAGGAACAAACATTTATGTTAAACACTTTGAGAATGCTACTAAAGTAATATTACGTCGCCTAAATTTAACTGATTTGTGTGGAGTTTACCGTAACATTACGAAATCCGCATTCTTTGAAAACACCGGCGAAGAAATGTTACTTCGCCAGCGGTTTTCATGGGGTTCTCTGCGACGTATACTACGTCGGTAACACTCGAAGTGTAAATCACTCAAATGGTCAGGATGGATTGTATATTATTCTACGTAGGAAAGAACATGTTATTTGAGGCTGTACAGTAAGCATGCCCGGTGTTGTGTGAACCAATATGGAAGTTGTGAAACGGAATTCAGAGACAAACAGAACTAATGGTAAATGCTTCTTGTAAGTGTTAAGTTACGGCTAAAATTTTATTTCACTTGATCGTAATTGCCCAGTGGACACGGTGATTAACTGGTAAAACAAAGACCACGGGTTCAATTTACATCCAGATCATAACATTTTCGGGCTTCCTTCGCGCATTTAACGTTGGGCGTTGTGTTGTCTTTCTTTTGCTGACGGCGGAAGTGATATANCATTTTCGGGCTTCCTTCGCGCATTTAACGTTGGGCGTTGTGTTGTCTTTCTTTTGCTGACGGCGGAAGTGATATAAAATCGCTGCAGAATCATTCTAGTATGCTCGAGTACATTGCATGGTTCTAGACTAGCTACGTTCTTTTGTTGTATGTAGGACATCATCCGTGATAGATCCCCAATAAATTGACAAAATGTAATTGTAATCATTTGTACGTAACGCAACACGAATCAGTTTGCCCCTTGCTTGTTTTCGGAAATGCGTAATGGAAGTTCATCGTGCGCTTTCGTGTACGTCTGGCATTGCCCAGTTCACCAGCCCAAATAAATTAAACTATAGGCTCGTCGTGGGGCCGCGGTGGTGTAGTGGTTAGAACACTCGCCTTCCATCTCGGTGAATCGGGTTCGATTCCCGGCGGGGTCTATCCCGGATTTTCTCGCATGTGTGGAATCGTGCCGGACGATGCCGCTGGTCGGCGGGGCTTCTTGGGTATCTCCTGTTTCTCTCGTCCTTGCATTCCGGCGCTGCTCCATACTCGCCTCACATCACCCTCATCGGCTCTCAAGACCTCGATGTTAAGAGCCGCCCAAATCTCTCCACTGTAGGCTGTTTACGGTTATTCGATAACTTTTGAAATCAACCTTTGGAACATGTCGCTGCCCTTACTTGCATATATTTCAACGGGCACGTTTAATGGTNACGGTTATTCGATAACTTTTGAAATCAACCTTTGGAACATGTCGCTGCCCTTACTTGCATATATTTCAACGGGCACGTTTAATGGTTAACGACGGAGAGAAAGTTACGCCAGTTTTAAAGTGGATTAAAAGTGTGTGAAAAATATCAGCGAATACTGAAATTATTTAGTTTGTTTCTGTTAGATTTTAATGCATGAAAGTGTAAGAATTAGCCAATTGGGAAATATTTATTTTTCGAATAATTTCGGCGTTTCATCTTAACCGATGCATGAATAAAGTGATCAAGCCTATGGCAATATTAATATCACTACAGTTCCTTCTTCTTAGGTTAGGAACAAAACGTGATTTCTTACGGGAGAGATTGTCATAGGGAAAACTTCCGCCGCTAGGTGCGCAGTGTTCCAAAAGGTAACTTTAAAATAAAATTGAAAGCTACATAAATAATAAATAATTACTTAGCTACGAAGTTATTTTATGTTTTATTAATGATTATTATTATCATCCTGTTTTTTAACGTGGAAAATAGAGAAAATATGTTACATTGCCGACACTAGCGCTTACCTAGTGGCGAAAATGTTTGGTTGCCAACCTGTAGTAGAAGTAGCCTTAATATCACACATGGTGGAAGAACACACACTGTGCATGCAAGTAGTTCGTAAGCAGGGCTTTCAACAGTGTTCTCAGTTTGCCGTGAACAGCCTTTAGTGCACGGAATTCGACCAGATGTCGGACACACATGCCACCGTTCGGAGGCGT
Organism: Clitarchus hookeri; assembly: GCA_002778355.1. Lineage (NCBI taxonomy): Eukaryota > Metazoa > Arthropoda > Insecta > Phasmatodea > Phasmatidae > Clitarchus > Clitarchus hookeri. The sequence continues at coordinate 11,529 of NQII01009267.1, read as the reverse complement.
CTTATCCCTTTTCGTTTCGATATTTCTACTATTTTCCTTTAAATTATAACCTCTTCGCGGGAAAAAAAAGAGTCGATTCGAAAACACGGTATATTTCACAGTTCTGATGTCTTCAACCCGCCAGATAGAAACTCGCCCAAAATAGTAACAAATAAACATATATATATATATATCCGCTATATAAACATGCACACACATAGGTGTGTGTATGTGCGCTTGCTTCCGTGCATATGTGCCACGACCTTCAATGCACATCCAGTTTCTGCGTGCATGCCTGATCTCGTGTAGGGTAATCCTGTATATGGGACTAATTACTATAGATTAACACAAAATGTTGTTATTCATCGAACATTATACGAATGCTCATTTTCGTAAGTCAAGTTGTATTTATTTCATTTTCGGGTAAATGTATTTTATGTAATATTGTGGTAGCTAATCATGGTACAATAATAAAATTAAAAAAAAAAAAAAACGAATGACATTTGAATAATAGGGAACTTTTTTTTTTACAATATATCCAATTAAATATATGATTTAAACAAAATAACATAATTATGAATTTAATCGAGTTTTCTGTATTAACAGGAGCGTTAGTAATTTATTTTTAGGGTTTGTTGTACACAACTGCCGACTTTAACAACTAAATCACTTTCACTCTTATTTTAATCATTCCACCATACCTGTTAGGGTTACTTAGATTTTTCAATTCTGTCATCGTTTAGATGCTTATACTTTAGATTGATTTTTTCATTGCCGGCAAATCGTAGATTAAGATTTGAAGTATGGGATATTATCATTCGTACATTTGTTACTGTGATTACAAACGTGAGAAAATTCCATACAGAAGGAAGGAGTAGCGAGGAGGGGTGAATCTCGTTTGCGGTAACACAGAAGCATTTATTTTCGTATTTACTTACACGTGTCTACTTATTGGCATTAGAAATATTTCGCTTGGGAACCAACAGAATAATTTTCATACCAACTCGACCTAACTCCTTTATGGTAGGTGATCTTCGGAACCCATAACCTACCTGCTGACGATCAAGTACTTTTATCACCACATCACTAGGCAGCGGCATTGTCTTGCGAATGGAAGCTATTTTTTTCAACTGCTGCAAAATGCGTATTTGAATTCTGTGCTCCGTTGTAAATTAATTTTAGTCTATAGTCGATTCGCGGTTACTTTCCAACTTTTCTGAAGATCTACTAAAGTTCTGCTTCCAGGATATTCCTCCGCCTGATTTAAACAAAGTTTGATCAGGTCTAGAAAATTACACCAAAGGGACAACGCACCGCATTCATGCGCACTCAGTGTAATAATATTTTACAGTGTAATTGGTAGTACTATGTAAGTTATATTAATAATATTAACACGACACCTGCTGCAGCCCATGCGATGGCTGTCCCTATATGAACAGTCTACATGGTTCCTACAACTGCCATTTTTTTTCCTCGGCGTGGCTGGTGTATAAGTTACCAGGATCTGATTTGCGATCGGCGTTCCGACATGCTGCTGCATAGGGCCGCCATTTTGCTAGCGCGTGCAGCTCAAGTTCGCGGTATAAGCGGCCGCGTATTCTTAAATATTTGTACCCATTTTAAAAGCTCACTGTCTAAGCTCCCCCCTCCCCCTTTCTAAAATGTGTGTTTTTGGGTGTAACATTTCGGTGGTACGCTCTATTACGGATATTTTTTACGTTACCTGTTACTGTTTCAAAGCCTTTTCCGGCACTGCTGCGACATCATTAAACCGATGTTCTCGTCACATACTACAACAGATAGCCACAAAGGTGCCGACACGCGCCTTACTCATACTGAACAGGCAAGGGAGGTTGATACCTTCATCGTCACCTTCCTGTACGATAGCTTTCTGCGCATCTGAGCAGCGCGAAGAAAGACTATTATTCTGCGTAGGTTGCCCTCTGCACCACTCCCCGCAACACACACCCAGCAGTTATCACAACTAGACGCCCGCTCATAGCTCAAGTAAAATAGGGTTGAACTCCAAAGAGATTCGTTAAGGTCTCAGAGGCAAGAAGAACAGAGAGGGGCAAAATTCGGTTCTCTTCACCATGTACACTGAAATGGGGGAAAAAAAAAAAAAAAAAAAAAAAAAAAAAAAA